>JAHBCN010018569.1:0-16811 GCA_019359885.1 Listronotus oregonensis
AACCTTAATCCGTCTTTTTTTAGAGCATTCATCATCAGCTGATCAAATTAAACCCCGTGCTTCGACGGTAATGAACGAACAACCACAGCCTTACTTACAGTAGGGCTGTGGAACCCCACCGTTTCGTAACCACTGGCAACAATGTACGGTGGCTATGCCAACCCCACAAACAATTTTTCTGACCAGGGTCGGATTTTTTTTTTACATAAAATTTTTTTTTAAACAACATCTTTCGCAATACGGTCTTAGCGACATTTTTAGTTTATTGAGAAAGCTTACCTAGTTTAATTTAAGCTCAATTTTTATATCTAATATTCTATGTTTGTGTGGTTTATTTTTTCTCCTTTGGGTATTTTAAAAAAGTGCAATTATAGAAAATTTTAAACAAATTATAAAAAATACCACGTAATAATATATGTAACAACAAATTTAAATAAACTGTAAAAAAGTTCAATTATTAAAAAATGTTGAACAAATAATAAAATAATCTCACGTAATAAGATAACAGCAAATTTTAATAAACTAAAAAAGTTTTAAATGCTTTAAAACATTATAAAATAATATCACCTAATAATATAAATAACAGCAAATAAACTTTAAAAACGTGCAATCGTAAAAAAAGTAAGACAAATTATAAAATACTACCTAATAATATAACAAAAAATAGACTTATAAATTTCTATCTTTTTTTAATGTTTTTGATATTTGTTTTTTTTTTTAATACATAAAAAAACGAACAATTTAAAAAAAAAGGATTACAAATGTTGGTTTATTAACTAAAAAGTCAACTTTAAAATTTCAAAAAATCGGTCTTGCGACTAGATATCGGCGAAAATACTAGATTTCTATTTTAACTTTTTTTGATGTTTTTCATAATATATATATATATTTTAAAAAATTAAAAAAAACAAAAAGAAAAAAATAACAATGAGCTTGAATACAATGAGAATAAAAGTTATTTAAGATTATTTGCAAAAAATAACGATTTTTGAACTTTCAAGTTGATTTTTTAATTAAAATATTTTTCTTTAATTTTTGCTATCACCACCATGAATTCGCCGTAAAAAACAAAGAATTAAAAAAAATAATGATCCATTAATTCATCTATTTTTTGTGGTCAAAATCGCTGCTATTTATCCTAGGATCTGATGGACTGTCCGGACATCACTCTAATAAATTATGAAAACCCTAATTATAAACCTTTCATTACGATATCATATATCTAGATAGACATAACCGTTTTCTGCCACATTTATTTTCCTTATTTTTAGTCCGTCCCATCTTTAAAAATGCAAATCACATTAACACACTAAAATATTAAATATTATTCTAATCTGCTAAAAATAGACATGAAAATCGCCCCCGATGCCAACCACGCCGGTATCCTATGAGCTTGCTGCGTTGCCAAGATGTATTCATAATCTATGGGCTCCGTTTTTTCTCCCAAAAATTTTTTAATTACGGAATTTAAAAATTGTCAAAAAACTAGAGGTTTATTTAAAATTTTGGACTCTTCATAAATTATGGGAAAAATGGTAAACAATGAGGGAAAGTATTTTAAAAAATATAAATATTATACAATAACAAAAACAAAAAAAATATATAAAAATTGGTACTTCTAATACCTTTCCCTCATTTGTCGATATAATTGAAATATATTTCCAAAATTTTGTTTAGTTTCGTTCGTTAGTTTTGGTGCCATTCTTTAAAGAAAATAGCTTGTAAACAGCAGGTATGAATCCTCTTAAAACGCATAGATAATAAACGTTACTAAAAACTAGTGATGGGATAAATCGAATTAAAAATAATCGAAAATCCGATTATTGAAATAATCGCTATCATGCGATTATTCAGAATTAATTTGAATTACGAAAAATAACCTGATTCCACAGAATTGATTACGCGTCGCGAAAAAAATAAATAATAACATGTTATAACGACTAAAATTTAGTTTTTTAATGATAACATATATATTTATGTAAATAGGGAGCACAACTTAATTATAAAAAGAATTTCACTTACGGGCCCACGGCTGATTTTATTGAAATTTTGTATACCGGGGTTTTGGGCCCGATCACGAATCTAAAGACATATTTTGTCGGACCCTGCTAGACCCACTCAACCTAACCTCACACCTGCACAAACTCCTAAAATTCCTCCTTCTTAAAACTGATTACACCCAAAATGAAAGATTTTATGGTAATATAGTTATTATTTTATACGATAAATTTAATTTTTACCTTTATTTAACAATTATTTTGGTAATTTTTTACTTGGGCCCACGGCCGATTTATATTTTGTATACTGGGGTTTTTTGGGGATCACGAATCTGAAGTTATTTTGTCGGACACTTTTAGTTTTATGATATAACGCCCCCTGGACCCTAACCTCAAATTGTACAAACTTTCCTAAATTCCTCCTTCTTAAAACTGATTACAGCCAAAATTGAAGATTTTATGGAAATACACCTATTATTTTTAAAATAAATTTGATTTCACTATTTAACAAATATTTTTTTTTAAAATAGCACAACAAAAATTTTATTTTTACTTTTAAAAATGTCAACAAAATTGTCTAGTGATTTTAGACAGTTTTGTTGGTACGCCAGGCAACCAAGAAACAATTGAATGGCTTCCTTTTCAAATTTAAATTCCGAAAAATAAAAATAATTTAAATTTATAAAGTAGGCCATTTAATTGTTTCGCGAGTGTCTGGCGTACCAACATAAAACTCTCAAATCACTAGACAATTTTGTTGACATTTTTAAGAGTAAAAATAATATTTTTGTTGTTCTTTTTTTTATTAAAAATATTTGTTAAATAAAGGTGAAATTAAATTTATCTTATAAAATAATAAGTGTATTTCCATAAAATCTTCCATTTTGGCTGTAATTAGTTTTAAGAAGGAGGAATTTTAAAAAAATTTGTAGTTTTGAGGTTAGGTCCGAGTGGGGCGTTATAACTCAAGAACTAAAAGTGTCCGACAAAATTTGATTTCAGATTCGTGATCACGCCCCAAAAACCCCAGTATCCAAAATTTCATAAAAATTTGGGCCCTGGGCCCTTTAATAAAAATTACCTTATTTTTTAAAAAAAAGCACAACAAGCGCTTCCCAAAAAATAATATTTTTACTTTTATAAATGTCAACAAAATTGTCTAGGTATTTTAGACAATTTTATGTTGGTACACTAGGGACCCGCGAAACAATTGAATGCGCTTATTTTTTAAAATTAAATCGCAAAAAATAAAAATAATTAAAATTTATAAAGTAGGCCATTTAATTGTTTCGCGGGTCCCTGGCGTACCAACATAAAACAGTTTAAAATCTCTAGACAATTTTGTTGACATTTATATAAAAGTAAAAATAATATTTTTGGGAAGAGCTTGTTGTGCTTTTTTTATTAAAAATATTTGTTAAATGAAGGTGAAATTAAATTTATCTTATAAAATAATAAGTGTATTTCGATAATCTTCCATTTTTAGTTTAACCAGTTTTAAAAAGGAGAAATTTTTGGAAAGTTTTGCAGGTTAGGTTCGAGTGGGGAGTTATAACTCAAAACTAGCAGAGTCCGACAAAATTTGACTTCAGATTCGTGATCAGCGCCCCAAAAATCACCGGTATACAAAATTTCAATAAAATCGGCCGTGTGCCCGGTAAGTAAAAAAATACCATAAAAAATTATAGCAAATGGAAAATTTACTTACTAAAATAATAATATATATTATACAGTGTCAAAAAAGTCCAGGATCCCCGTTGACGAATTATTAAGGGGATCCGGGACTTTTTTGACAAACTGTATATAATATTTAGTGTTTGTTACATATTCATTCAGAAATCAAGAATTTAAAATTCAAATGATTAAAAAAATAAAATAATTATATAATTCGAATTATCAATTAATCCGATTATTGAAATCATTCATAATTCAATAATTCGATTCTTAAAATAATCCGATTATGCCCATCACTACTAAAAACGCAACAAAAAACTAACCACAATAATATGAAACTGACATGACATTTTTCTGTTTAATGTTTACCGCCTTTTTAAAGCAAGAAGCCATCTAACGTGAACCATTAAAACGAAATCAACTTTAAATATTCCTCTTGATGAAGAAAATAGAAAGCTTTCTGTCGATCGATTCGCCATCTTGTGATAGGAAAGGAAAGCTGGAACGCTAGACAGCTGTCTCTCATAAAACTTACTTTTCTAAGGAGGAGATGTTTTATGAAATAAATACCACAAGGGTGGTAAACTTAAACTTACTTAAGTTTTATTACCCTTGTAAATACCAAATTTTTTCCTAGGTTACCACCAAGGGTGGTAAACTTAACAAGAGTGCTAGATCCCATTTAACCCCATATACGCCGATTTAAATGTCAATTTGATATTTGTGACGTAATCCTTTTGCCCTATTGTTTTGTTTACAAGTAGTATAAAGTGTTAATTTTATCAAGTAGAGATCGAACGCTGTTAGAACAACACCGATACGTCACGGTTTTATATCAGTTTGCCTATGAGACCTTGACGGTGTTGTTCTTACAGCGTTCGATCTCTAGTATACAATACGGATCTAATAGTAGGTGTACTTCCAAATTAATTTTTAAAATTTGAATATTTAACAAAAATTAATAAAATTAATCTACCTTCCGGGCAATACGGTGACGTCACAAACATAACCTTATCTGCGGACAAATAGTAAAAATCGGGCACTCCTTGTTAAGTTTACCACCCTTGGGTACCACAACATACCCGGTATCATAACATAACTAACAGAAAGCAGCACGCTTTCATAAATTAGCGGGAAAGTAAGGCCATTTTTTTTGCTCAAGTTCAGTCAACGTTTTGCTGAGATATGATCTGTCTGTTTTATTTGAATTGTAATAGTTTCTTTCGTGTTTTGTGCTTAAAAATATCAAAAGCGCCGCCAGGGAGAGATCGTGCTTCCTGTTAGTTATGCTGTACACAAGTAAATATGCTGCATGGTTGTTGTTTATTTGTTTTTGGCTTAGATTCCTAAATGGGTCAATTGCCAGTACTTCCCCCAGACACAGCTTTCCCAGGCTTTGTCTGTGTAGTGTCTAGTGGTGGCTCTCGAAATTACTCGATTTTTCTTTTTGTTTTGCAATGATTTTATTGATTCAAGGCACAAACAGTGGCGATCCGACTGGTATTACGTATAAACGCTTTCTGTCAGTACTGTCACTTCCTGCTGAGGGCGCAACCATCTTCCGACATTAGGAAAATCCCTTATGGGCCCCTAAACCGAAAGGTAACAGGTATAGGAATCTTCGTTTACAGCGCTTGCCCCAAGAAGAAGGACTCCTCGTTTGGCGTGAGTTCTCCTTGATCCCCGAGGGTGAAAACAGTTGTGGTTAGTTTTTTTATTGCATGCACTTCACTTCACTGGTCGGAGGTCAAACAGAAACTGTTACATGGTTAGCTAGCAAAAATTTGCTTAAAACCTCTTCTTTGTGGCCTGTTTCGGTTTCGACTAGAATTCGTCGTTTGAAGAATAGTAGCGACATCCATACAAAACAGAACAAACCAAATCAAAAAAGGAGGGGATCGCGAACTGAACCTATAGAACGCGATCCGGACTAACACTTGAGCGGGAAGCGCTTTCTACATGTCTAAACTTTGTTTCCAGATTTCATAAAATAAATTTAGTAAACTACCTTACATATTAAAATAAAAAAAAATTTCAGTACAAATACTGAACGACAAATAAAATATAAAATAATAATTGGCATAAATGTTATATAAGTTATTAATAGGATTCATTTGATCAAGATTTGATTTGTCAACAAGTCTTTTGGTCTTCTTGCATTCTTAGAATGACCAGATGACTTTAGTAAATGAAAACAAAAACTGAGCGACCTATTTTATTTTTAAATTGTACAGGGTCCTCCAAAATCAATTCATTATGTAATATTTTTCTTCATTTCTTTTATCCTGTAGGTAAGTGATACTGTACTGTAAATTCAAAAATGTTTATATTATTTTATTTATTTATTTTATTTATTTATTTCCATTAAAAAGACTAACAAAAGTATTAATATCGTCAAATTTTCAAAATCTACAAAAGTACTTAAATCTACAAAGTACAATTATAAAAAGAAAACACTAATGCTGGCATGTTACAATACTAACTAAAATTTTTCAAAATACTAGCCTAAAAAAATACAGAACAACAACAATACCACCATACAAAAAAAACAGTAATAACAAAAGTATAAGTTCAGAATTTACAAAACACAGCGCGACAAACAAATTTTAGAAGTCATTAACATTATAAAAACATTTATCAAAAAGATAGCACAGTAGTGATTTTTTAAACTTTCTGCGTGAATTAATTTCCTTTATATGTTCAAGTAACTTATTAAAAACAGTGCTACAAAAACAAAAAGGACTTTTCCGATAAGCTGAGAGTCTAAAATTAGCTATTGAAATATCACCGCTATTTCTTGTATCATAAGCATGAACAGTTGATACAGCGGGAAATTTATCTCTGTAGCGCTTAACAAACATCGCTGCCTCCATAAACAAAATGGACGGTAAAGTTAAGACCCTCTTACTCACGAAGACTGGCCTGCAGGAGTCCAAGGGGCTCATTGAGAATATCTTTCTGATTATCCTTTTTTGGAGAATAAAAATACGTGTCACCCCGGTTGCCTGACCCCAGTAAAGAATCATATACTTTAGGTGACTGTAAACGAGAGCATAGTAAACATTCAAAAGCTGCTTATTAGACAGAACATTTTTTGGTAACACTTGCATATACGGTTTTCTCCTATTTTTGAATTTTTTGGCAAAATTTTTATATAGTCATATTCTAGGGTCCTCAGGGATTGCAAATATACTGGCGGAGAAGAGAAATTATGCGTTTATTTTTTTTTTTTTTTTTAATTAAACAAGCTTACGGGACCTTGGAGTAAATAGGGGTGCTGGGCGGGGTAAAAACGTATAGATTAATAATTATTCACTAAAACATGACACACACACACAAAAATCCATTGACAAAATACGCAGAAAATCTGGAAAACAACTTTTAAGTTAAATAAAAAATATACCTATATAGGTTAGAAATCTAATATCTAATTGGTTGGTTGGTTGGTTATTTGTTTTTTGGCTCTGGTCCTTTACGGTCCCATTTGCCAGCTCATTAGGGGTGGCCACGTGTTTGTCTGGCTTTGGAACCATCACATGGCCACTAAGAAGTCAGTGGACTATCTAATTGATTAGCAATGCACAATTAGATGCAGCAAAATGTAGTCCCAAAATCCAGGTATAACCAGTTTCTATCAGAGTCTTTCTCTGTCCTCACGAGTATGTACTCTACGACCGCCTCCTGGTCAACGTCCCCACGTGTGATTCTAAAGAGAAAGGTTTAGGAATCGCTCCGGACTTCGATACTACACTATTACGGCACTACTAACTGGCGGGAGGAATCTCTTCTTGGTCCCCGAGTGTTAAGCACGATTATTCGGCTCCTCTCACCGCCTTTCCCGGAGAAGCTATGTAGCTTCCAATCGCACGCGCTCACTGGTCGGAGGTCAAACAGAGAAAAACTTAAATTTGGGTTGGTTGCTTGAATTCTGTAAAATAACTGATCAATTAGAAAACAAAATCAGAATAATTGGCAGGGGGTTAATAAACACATCACAACATTGGATAAAACTCTTCTCGCTCCCGCGCAGCGGAGGAGCTCACACACAGAAGCTGCGTCGGATAGGAATAGGATGGTGACAGATGAGCTTTTGCTAAAACAGAAATTTATAGATTAATCATATTGATTCTTAGAAATTTATTAATTAATTTAATTGACTTAAAATTAATCTTTGCCAGTACAGTTTTAATATTAAGAGGAGTGGATAATCCCGTTTTTCTAAATTCTTCATACATATTGAGATTGGGGACTTTATTAATTGGACACTCAAAAAATATATGATCCAAGTTTTCGACTTGGCCACATTCACACAGTGGATCATTTTTAATGCCAATCCTATGTAAATGACTCTTACACAGGCAATGACCTGTTCTCATCCTAATTATGGTAGAAATATGTCTTTTGTCAATATAGCCAAATCTGCAGAACCATCCATTTATGGGAGTATCATGGTTAATTTCCGAATACCATTTTCCTTTTATTTTAAGTGACTCTTTCCATCGTTTATTGTATTCCTCGTATATTTTTTCTTTGATTAAAGGTAGCACTTCTTTTTTATCTATATCCAAAGTTTTGGGGATGTTGAGGTCTCTACCAATATATTAGCCAATTTATCAGCAGTTTCATTTCCCTGATGCCGGAATGTCCCGGGATCCAGGCTAACAATATTGTTGCCATTGTCGTTGGCTTCCAACAGCAATCTCTTCGTGACTAGGCATAGATAATCATTAGAGGATTCCATTTTGGTCTTATTTAACTTTAAAATTGCACTCTGAGAGTCCGTGCATATGATGGCATTATTTATGTTTTTATGTAGAAGGGTCCTGGCTGCTTCACAAATTCCTAAAATTTCTGCGTGCATATGCAGATTTCTCTAGGTAAACGAGCTGAGAAATTGTATTTCAACTCGGGGATATGAATTCCATACCCTGTTCTTGTAGAGTTTTTGGATGCATCTGAGTAGGCGAAAACAAAACGTTGTTTGAGCTCTGCAGTAGCAAGTAAGAATTGTTTTTCAATACCCATATCATACTTCTTTAACTGTAAGTCCACTGTTTTAATTTCTCTTATTTGGGCTTTGTATAATTTGTTGTAAAAAGGTAGAAAGTAATTTAGAGCCTGAATTAAGTATGGAGAGTCTCCGTTTTTCCAAAAACCAGAGCTTATATCTAATTGATTATAAATTCTTTCTACTGTCAAATTTAAAATAAATATCAACAAGTGTTGCCGGATTTAATAATTTTGGGCACTGTTGTGTTTAAATTTTTTGATATTTCTTTTATGTCTGAACTTTAATTGGGAAAAATAAAAAGGTGCTAACCACAACTAACCATGACCGACTAAGGGCTTTTAATTTTGTCTAAAAGGTCGGTCATGGTTAATTCTGGTTGGTTAAAACAGGAGCGGCCTTTTTAAATACGTCCCCGCATTTTCACGTCTGAAATATAATTGGGGAAAATAAAAAGCTGCTTTGCTAACCAGAACTAACCATGACCGACTAGAACTTAGGGCTTTTGAATTTGTCTGAAATGCTAACCAAAACTAACCATGACCGACTAAGGGCGTTTGATTTTGTCTAAAAGGTCGATCATGGTTAATTTTGGTTAGTTAAAGCAGGAGCGGTCTTTCACGTCTGAAATATACTTGGGGAAAATAAAAAGCTGCTTTGCAACAGAACTAACCATGACCGACTAGAACTTGGGGCTTTTGAATTTATCTGAAATGCTAACCACAACTAACTAAAACTAACCATGACCGATTGAGGGCGTTTGATTTTGTCTAAAAGGTCGATCATGGTTAATTCTGGTTAGTTAAACAGGACGGTCTTTTTAATACGTCCCCGCATTTTCACGTCTGAAATATAATTGGGGAAAATAATAGGGAAAATAAAAAGCTGCTTTGCTAACCAGAACTAACCATGACCGACTAGAACTTTTAAATTTGTCTGAAATTCGGGGACGTATTAAAAAAGACCGCGCGTGCTTATATGCTGGAATATCTTTCTCTAGATAGTCTCTCCTGTTAAAGCGGCTTTTTATTTTCCCCAATTATATTTCAGACGTGAAAATTTGGGGACGTATTAAAACAGACCTCCATTTGGCAACACTGCACGCTGACGTTTCTTGTCATAAAGGGGAGTTTTCGCATTATATGGAGAAAATCAATGGTAATTTTAAATCTAAAATCAAGATAAAAATATTAAAACACATAATTTCTCTTCTCCGCCAGTATATTTGTAATCCCGAGGACCCTAGAATATGACTATATAAAAATTTTGCCAAATAATCCAACAATAAAAGAAAACCGTATATGCAAGTTTTACCCATTTTTTAAATTCAGTATAGCAAAATAGGCTGAGTTGAGTTTTCCCGCTACATAATCTATATGGTTTATGTGTTTAATATTCATCCAATAAGTATCATAGATTAACTGGAACATCTAGCAATCCTATATATATGCTCACTTTGAAACTACATACAGCAAAAGAACAATGTTTAAGGAATACCTTAAAAAGTAATATGATAAACTAAACTATATAAATACCTACCTATTTTACAAAGAAAAGAACATCCAAGATGGCGCCGACTGAAAATGTGACAAAAATGTCTGAGACTAAAAAGTGTAAATATTGTAAAAGTAGTGTAGTTTCAAGTGGTGTTAAGTGCGATGTTTGTATGGAAAGTGACCAGCGGTAGCAAAAACCTCGTGCAATGTCCGGGCTGTTCTGAGGAGCCAAGTACAGAAATTGCGAGGAAAAATGCCGAAATATTGGCGTTAAAACAACAAGTATCTGATTTACAGAGTAAGAGAGACTCTATGGAAGAGAATTTTTTATGGTTGCGTCAAAAATAGAACAAATGGATAAAAATAACTCTCAAAAATTCAAAAAAATGGAAGACATCATCAACAAAACATTTGAAAAAACCAAAACCGTTACAGTGTTGCCAAAGCAGAGATGAGAAGGAGATTGCCGATGCCGTGTTATGAAAACGCGCCGGAAAAAAGAGCGCCCCGGTATGGTCCTGAACTAGACGCACTTTCTCCCCTCTTGGCCTGCTAAAGTGCGTCTACATGAACGAAACCACCGTACCGAAATTTGTTTTATCAATATTTTCAATAAAATTACATTTGTATGCAATCGTAAAATGTATTATAAATTGTTAATAAATAATTTTTTATTAACATGAAAGGGGATTTTTTATTCGATTTTTATCCTAGATTTGCCCTGTTTTTTATAAATAATTTTAAAATTATTTAATATAAAATAGAAAAAATATTTACTATATGAATTAAACCGAATACGCAATGATTAAACGTTTTGTTCGCGTTTACATATGTAAGTTTTATTTATCCGCACGTAAAGCGACCAGTGGTCGAGCGGGTTAGCGCGGCAGCTTTCATCAACCAGGTTTTTTAATAATCTTTTTTCTGGGCAATTCACTATAACAAACAAACAAAAACTCATCTAAACTCAATATTTCAAGCTACCAAGTAATAACTAACTCACTCATTATGCTTGTAAGGTCGCTACCGGTGGGCATATTACTGCCAAATCTGAACAACTATACAGGGTGTCCCAGAATATGTGGCAATCTCTCGGAATCTAATAGAAAACCTAAAAATATTTTGACAAGTTCCCATAAACTTTTTTCCTATGAGCCTCCTCTACGGAGATACAGGTACATAACGGACGCCCCTGAAAATGGTTTTTGTTTAAATAACTTTTTAAATACTAGGTGTAATTTAATATTTTTTTAATATGATGGTTACTAGATAAGTCCTCTTAAAATGAACCCATTAAATCATATTTGGCTTACTCTGATACAATAATAGCAATTTTTTTAACACCCTGTATGATAAAGGCTCAACAATATTATTTTTGGATAGCTTTAACCTTAAACTAAAAAAAAGGTACCCTTGATTCACATCGATAAAATCAACTGTTCAAAATGGTCTTCATTCCAAAGCCGGGTAAGGACTGCTCCCAGGCAAAGGGACTTAGACCAATTACATTGTTGTCTTTTATGATAAAAACAATGGAAAAACTGATCGACAGGTATGTCAGGGAAAACTCTCTTACAGAGAGGCCACTCTACAAAAACCAACATGCCTATCAATCAGAAAAATCATGCGAATCTGCTCATCATCAACTGGTGACCAGATTAGAACTGGCACTGAACAACAAGGAAATCGCACTTGCTGCATTTCTTGACATTGAGGGATCTTTTGGTCGAACCTCCTTCAACTCAATGGCCGCGGCTCTTGCCAGACATAATGTTAACGACACCATTTGTAGGTGGATAAACAACATGTTACTTGGCAGATGAGCGCAAGCAACGTTATTCAGCGAAACAATGGAGGTGTCAATGGTCAAAGGATGCCCACAGGGAGGGGTTCTATCCCCACTACTGTGGGATATGGTTGTTGACGAACTCCTGGTAGAACTGAATAATAATGGCTTCTATACCCAGGGGTATGCGGATGACATCACTATACTTGTCGTGGGGAAGCATAACAAAACAACCTCGGAGCTTATGCAAAGGGCACTGAGAATTGTGGAGGGATGGTGCAACAAGGAAAACCTTACTGTTAATTCTGGCAAAACTGCGCTAATACCCTTCACTAGACGAAGGAAACTGGATGATTTAATATCTCCTCACTTCTTCGGTACCACACTCGGCTATGTCCAGGAGGTAAAGTATCTTGGATTAACTCTGGACTCTAAGCTAACCTGGAATCCACATATGCAGAATGTGATTAATAAGGGCAAAATGGCTCTAATGGCTACCAAAAGAGCTGTGGGGAAGAATTGGGGATTTCAGCCACGCATAGTGCACTGGTTGTACACTGCTGTGGTAAGACCCATGATAACCTACGGTTCAACTATCTGGTGGCCAAAAATAGAACAGAGAAAAGCAGAGTTATCCAAACTCCAGCGACTAGCATGTCTTTGTATAACGGGAGCTATTAGAAGCACTCCAACTGCAGCCATGGAAACCCTACTAAGCCTCCCCCCTCTTGGTATAATTATTAAGGCGGAGGCGAGGATTGGGGCATACAGGCTGAAATGCAACGGCAACTGGTGCTCTGGGCCTGCCCTAGGACACACCAGAATAACGAGCAGTATCACAAACCCAATATTTGAGATGAGCAGTGATACAATGCCAAAACGGATAAATCACACAGACCATACAAAACCCAGCTTACCTGGGGCGGTAGTGAGCGATCTCCTGGTCAGTCTCGGAATTTGGTTTGGTATACTGATGGATCCAAGACTGACAATGGAGCCGGCGCAGGAATACATGGTATGACCCCTAGATTTAATGCTTATGCTTCCCTGGGGAAATATGCCACTGATTTCCAGGCGGAAATATATGCCATTGAACTTTGTCTGCGAGAGAACTTGAGGAGGAGATATAAGGGCAGGGTCATTACTATCTTCTCTGATAGTCAAGCGGCCATAAAAGCTTTGGCATCTCAACAAGTCAACTCAAGGTTGGTTTGAACTGTCTGCAATGCCTCCTAAACCTGGCTAACCACAACAAAGTTACACTTTCCTGGGTGCCAGACACAGGGAATACAGGGCAACGAAAATGCAGACTCCCTGGCCAGGCGAGGCTCCGCAGCAATGTTTGTGGGTCCTGAACCTGTTTTTGGAATACCAAAAGCCTCGGTTCGTGGCTACATGACTCGGTGGATTCAAACACAACATCAGTCATACTGGAACCACATTCCAAGGCAAAATCACACTAAATCAATGTTGGACTCACCATCGAAAGCATTGACAAGTGAACTACTAAAACTAAATAGGAATCAGATTAGAATAGTGACAGGATTAATAACCGGACACTGCACCCTAAGAAAACATATGCACACTATGGGCATCTATAGAGAGGAACCCATTTGCAGACTATGTGACGAAGAGGAAGAGACAGCCTCTCACATCATATATAAGTGCCCTGCACTTACATACTGGAGAACAAAACAAAACCTCATGGTGGACACTAACCACCAGGAGGTTGGAGACCAGAAAAGAACAGTAAAAGGGCTACTACACCTGTCTAAGGTGTCAAACCATTTTAACTGAAACAAATACACAAGAGATACAACAAGCCCTGTAGGCTGCAGTGTCGAGGCGGACAAAACCTCAACTTGTGTATTTAGTTTATCAATCAATCAATCAATGACAATTCGTTGAGTATGTACTATATTAAAAAAAGACACTTAATGCTCCATTTTGAATTATTATATAAGTGGTTTACCAAAATGGACTCAAAAA
This sequence comes from Listronotus oregonensis, assembly GCA_019359885.1. NCBI lineage: Eukaryota > Metazoa > Arthropoda > Insecta > Coleoptera > Curculionidae > Listronotus > Listronotus oregonensis. Next base: position 13,951 of record JAHBCN010018569.1, read on the forward strand.
GTATATATTTAAATATTGACATTATATTTATACTGTGTATTTGTTAACCGGTCTCAAACTGTTCTGCTGAACGAAGTTTTTTTCTGTTTGAAACGCATTAAAACCTATTTAAGATCAATTATAGAACAGGAACGATTAGAAGCTTTAGCAATATTATATATTGAACCAGACGTAACAAATAGCATTAATTGTAATGATATAATTAATGATTTTGCAGAAAAAAAAAGTTCGAAGATAAATGTTAGTATAGGGTTTTACCTAAAAAACAAAAAAACAAAAACACATAAAAATAAATATAATTACAAAATTAAATTTATTTAACTCTATTCTCACCTTTTTTATTTAACGTATTGGTCGCGGCCCAAATCTCACCCCAAAATCGTGATCAACGACAAAAACACATAAAAATAAATATAATTACAAAATTAAATTTATTTAACTCTATTCTCACCTTTTTTATTTAACGTATTGGTAGCGGCCCGAATCTCACCCCAAAATCGTGATCAACGACAAAAACACTAAAAATAAATATAATTACAAAATTAAATTTATTTAACCTTATTCTCACCTTTTCTATTTAACGTATTGGTCGCGGCCCGAATCTCACCCAAAATCGTGATCAGCAACAAAAACACATAAAAATAAATAAAATTACAAAATTAAATTTATTTAACCTTATTCTCACCTTTTCTATTTAACGTATTGGTCGCGGCCCGAATCTCACCCCAAAATCGTGATCAACGACAAAAACACATAAAGATAAATATAACTACAAAATTAAATTTAATTAACTCTATTCTCACCTTTTCTATTTAACGTATTGGTCGCGGCCCGAATCTCACCCCAAAATCGTGATCAACGACAAAAACACATAAAGATAAATATAATTACAAAATTAAATTTATTTAACTCTATTCTCACCTTTTTTATTTAACGTATTGGTCGCGGCCCGAATCTCACCCCAAAATCGTGATCAACGACAAAAACACTAAAAATAAATATAATTACAAAATTAAATTTATTTAACCTTATTCTCACCTTTTCTATTTAACGTATTGGTCGCGGCCCGAATCTCACCCAAAATCGTGATCAGCAACAAAAACACATAAAAATAAATAAAATTACAAAATTAAATTTATTTAACCTTATTCTCACCTTTTCTATTTAACGTATTGGTCGCGGCCCGAATCTCACCCCAAAATCGAGATCAACGACAAAAACACATAAAAATAAATATAATTACAAAATTAAATTTATTTAACTCTATTCTCACCTTTTTTATTTAACGTATTGGTCGCGGCCCAAATTCACCCCAAAATCGTGATCAACGACAAAAACACATAAAAATAAATATAATTACAAAATTAAATTTATTTAACTCTATTCTCACCTTTTTTATTTAACGTATTGGTCGCGGCCCAAATCTCACCCCAAAATCGTGATCAACGACAAAAACACTAAAAATAAATATAATTACAAAATTAAATTTATTTAACCTTATTCTCACCTTTTCTATTTACGTATTGGTCACGGCCCGAATCTCACCCAAAATCGTGATCAGCAACAAAAACACATAAAAATAAATAAAATTACAAAATTAAATTTATTTAACCTTATTCTCACCTTTTTCTATTTAACGTATTGGTCGCGGCCGAATCTCACCCCCAAAATCGAGATCAACGACAAAAACACATAAAAATAAATATAATTACAAAATTAAATTTATTTAACTCTATTCTCACCTTTTTTATTTAACGTATTGGTCGCGGCCCGAATCTCACCCCAAAATCGTGATCAACGACAAAAACACTAAAAATAAATATAATTACAAAATTAAATTTATTTAACCTTATTCTCACCTTTTCTATTTAACGTATTGGTCGCGGCCCGAATCTCACCCAAAATCGTGATCAGCAACAAAAACACATAAAAATAAATAAAATTACAAAATTAAATTTATTTAACCTTATTCTCACCTTTTCTATTTAACGTATTGGTCGCGGCCCGAATCTCACCCCAAAATCGAGATCAACGACAAAAACACATAAAGATAAATATAACTACAAAATTAAATTTAATTAACTCTATTCTCACCTTTTCTATTTAACGTATTGGTCGCGGCCCGAATCTCACCCCAAAATCGGGATCAACGACAAAAACACATAAAAATAAATATAATTACAAAATTAAATTTATTTAACTCTATTCTCACCTTTTTTATTTAACGTATTGGTCGCGGCCCGAATTTCACCCCAAAATCGTGATCAACGACAAAACACATAAAAATAAATATAATTACAAAATTAAATTTATTTATCTCTATTCTCACCTTTTCTATTTAACGTATTGGTCGCGGCCCGAATCTGACCCCAAAATCGTGATCAGCGACAAAAACACATAAAAGTAAATATAATTACAAAATTAAATTTATTTAACCCTATTCGCACATTAATGTAGACGTACTATACTTTAGCAAGCGGAGAGGGGAGAAAGTGCGTCTAGTTCGGCGCTTGACCAGTGCGAGGGCGTTAGCTCACGGCAGCATTCGCTTATACATTTCGCTCCATTGCGATCGGCAATCTCCCTACTCATCTCTGGCCAAAGGATCATTGCCCACGCGCTTCTCCTATGCGCAAGAACCAGAACTTGAATGCGACACCAACAGATGGACCTGCAAAAATATTACATCAAAAACGCTGAAATTAATGTTGAAATCCAAAATTCTAAAAATCCAGTGATCGATCGTAGTTCAAATGCACCAACAAACCAAGCACATGTTTTTGACAATGCTGACGTATCAACGTCATTAGGCAGTCTAACAAAACAGCTGATTATGGTAAACAAACTTGCTGGAGGACAAA
>JAHBCN010018570.1:0-16843 GCA_019359885.1 Listronotus oregonensis
ATTTAAAATTTTTTTTAAAAAAAATATATTTTTAGTTGATGGAATACCGATGTTAAATATGATTTAGAATTGTTCAAACTATATTTTTTTTTAACTTTTTTAAAAAACAAGAAATGCTGAAATTAAACAATAAAAATAAATATTCATTTATTCCCAAAACACATTAATGACTGCCCAAGAGTTAAAAAATTTTTATTCTTATTAGATGTAGTGATAATACTTAGACATTATATAGAAATTTTTTTCTTACTTATATCCACTAAACTGGCATTTTTATTCTTTTCATAAAATTTTTTTGTCAAATTCGAACCCTATGTTTAATTTTACACAGACGGGTTGAAAGGCATACACATAATAAAGAAAAAATTTTAATTAATTAAAATTTTAAATTTAAAACCCAAAAAAAAAAATTTTTACAACAATTTGGCATATTTTCCACATAAATAATTCCTAATTATTATTACTATAGTTATACCCAAAGTGTTCGTTTAAGCGACCCTTAAACATAGTCCCAAAAAAATTTAGCGTTTTGTACGTCTATAGTGAAAATATATTTGTCTTTGGTAATATATAGTTATTTAATTTTTCCCTTAATCCCAAATAGATTTTAATTAAACCCACCCAGTGTAAAATAAATGTTTTTTTTCAGTTAAACTTTTAAAATAGTTTTAAAAAATTTAAAAACTGAAAGTTATTATAATTACAAAATGTACAAAAAAGTTTTGAAAAAAAATTTCCCAAACACCTTGCAAAACCCAAAAAAACATCATTATTTACAATGAGGTGAAGCCTTTTTCAAGCAACACTTTGATGAATATTCCTTCACCCATAAAAATCTTAAGATTTTCTCATTTATTTAGGAACATATAAAAACATGAAGATTTATGACTTTTAAATTTTTCACGTTTATATTAAAATGTTTTTAGACGTTTCGATTTTTTAAAAAAACCCCAAATACAATTAAATTAAAAATTTTTCTTTAAAGAAACAATGGCTATTTTTTTTTTTTTTTTATATAAAAAACAGATTAAAGGTAACTGTTTACGGATTTTCGTTTTTTTTGGGGTTTTATGCACATTTTTTTTAAGGGGGTAACTTTTTTTTTTGCATTTTTTTTTTTGATTTTCTGAAGGAAATTTTCATAAATTTTTTAAAAAATTAGAATCAGAAAAAAAAAAATTTTAGCGGTAGGCGGGAAGCCGATAAAACTCGCTTGTGAACGTTTTACTTAAATTTTTTTGTGTTTTAAAATTTTAAGGGGGACTTTAAATTCAAAACTACTGCAGCCATCCTTTTAAAATTTTGAAACTTTTTTTGTAAATAAATTTTAAAAAGACGGTGGGGGTTTACAGCGGTAGGCGGTAAGCCCATAAAACTCGCTTGTGAACGTTTTATCTAAATTTTTTAGTGTTTAAATTTGGGGGACTATAACCCCAAAAATACTGCAGCCATCCTTTTAAAATTTTGAACACTTTTTCTGTAAATAATTTAGGAAATGACGGTGGAAGTTTACAGGGTGGGCGGTAAGCCGTAAAACCGCTTGTGAACGTTTTACTCTAAATTTTTTAGTGTTTAAATTAAAAGGGGGGCACTATAACTTCAAAACTACTGCAGCCATCCTTTTAAAATTTTGAACATTTTTTCTGTAAATAATTTAGGAAATGACGGTGGAGAGTTTACAGCGGTAGGGGGTCCCGATAAAACTCGTTTGGAACGTTTTACTTAAATTTTTTAGTTTTTAAATTATGGGGGCACTATAACTTAAAAACCCGCACCCATCCTTTTAAAATTTTGAACACTTTTTCTGTAAATAATTTAGGAAATGAGGGTGGAGAGTTTACAGCGGTAGGCGGTAACCCGATAAAACTCGCTTTGAACGTTTTCCAAATTTTTTTAGTTTTTAAATTATAAGGGCACTATAACTTCAAAACTACTGCAGCATCCTTTTAAAATTTTAAACCCTTTTTTTCTGTAATAATTTAGAAATGACGGGGGAGTTTTTTTTAAAATTTTTAAATTTTTTTTTTATAAAAATTAGCTTTTTTAAAAAAAAGTTTTTTTCTTCAAGAAAATAAAAAATTGAAAATTTTGAAAACCCCTTCCCATCACCTGGGTAAAAGATTGTCTTACGAAAAAAATTTGGTGTTTGACTTCAGATGATCCCGCACCTGTTATGAGGGAAACCAAATCAACTTCCTTCCGACACGCTTTCAAATAATTTTTTTGCCGATTTCCTAATTTTTTCTGAAAATTTTACCTAATATCCTTCAAATTTATACTTAAATGTAGCATTAGTTTTTAAAAATGTCTCCAAAAAAAAAAATTGTGCCTTTTTTGCCCAACTAAGTTACCCCCCCCTTTAAAAAATGATACTGGTGGTTTTTTTTCTTAAAGCTTCTATTTTTTGTTTTTACTAATAATATTTTTTAAAAATAGATATGTATTATTTTTGTATCGCTAAAATAACTCTTAATAAAGAATATTTTTTTATTTATAAAATTTTTAATTTTTTTTTTTTTCCAATTTTAAATTTTTTTTTTTTAAGGAAAAATTTTTTTTTAATACGCTTTTTTTAGAGCCTTAAAATCTCTGAAATGCTCAAATACTTATTGTGCCCCTTTTAATAGTTTTTAGATTAAAACACAAAATGTGTTAGAACCAATTTTAAATGCCTTTTTCCTTTTTTTTTGAGTTATGACACTATTTGGGGGTTGCGATATGTTTATTTCTCCATTTTTACTTTTAAGCAGCAATAAAAAAACCCCCTTTAAAAAAAAAAAAAAAATTTTAAATTGTTTGGAAAGTAACAGAACACCAAAATAAAAAGCATATACAGTTATAAAAAAAACCAAATATATCCCCAAAACCATAAAAAAAAAACAAAAAATTACCCCCGTTTGACCAGTCATGATGGCCTATATTGCAGGAACACGATCATGAAAAACAAATAAAAAAAGTTAACAAAAAAAAATGCATAATGTCGGGACTGTTGAGATTCATTAAAAAAAGGGGTTTTTTATCAATCCCAAAAAATTAACGACAAATTTTAAATTTTTATTTGGAATAAAAAAGCCTTTTAAATTTTCATTTTTTTTAAAACTAAAAAATAAAAAAAAAATAGCCTCTCGGTGCTTTTCATTTTTTTTAACTAATTTACCGGTTTAAACGCGGAATATAGGAAACTATGAAGATGAAATGTGAAAACGGTGGTAAAATTATAAGTATGAGATGTAAACTAAGAAAGGATTTTAGAAAAAGGGGTTTAAAGTTTTTTGAAACTTCCCCTTTGAAAAAAAAGAAATTAAAATTTTTTAAAAAAAATTTTCCTTTTTTTGGAAGATTTTAAATTTTATAAATTTTTAAGGAAAAAAAAATTTTATTTTTAAACAAAAACCCCGGGGCTTTTTTTGTTAAAATTTTTTAAAACAATAAAAAACGGACTGTCGATTTCATTTATAGATTTTTAAAAATTTTTTTAAAAAGGGTTTAAAAAAAAAAACCTTTTTTTAATTTTTTTAAAAAAAAATTTTTAATTTTTTTTCCCCCCAAAAATTTTTTTTTTTAAAAAAAAAAAAATTTTTTTAAAAATTTTCTTTTTAAATTTAAAAAAAAAAAAAAAAACAAAAATATAAAAAAAAAAATTTTTTAAAAAAAAAAGGGAAAAAAAATTAAAAAAAAAAAAAAATTTTAAAAAAAAAAAAAAAAACCAAAAATTTTTTAACCAAAAAGGGGTTTTTTTAAAACCCCTTTTTTTTAAAAAATTTTAAAAAAAAAAAAAAATTTTAAAACCCAAAAAAAAAAATTTTTTTGGGGGAAAAAAAATTTTGTTTTTTTTTTTTTAAAAAAATTTTTTTAAAAAAAAAAAAAAAAAAAGGAAAAAAAGGAAGGTTTTTAAAAATTTTTTTAAAAATTTTTGGAAAAAAAAAACCCCCCCAAAAAAAAAAATTTTTTTAATTTCCCCCCCCCCCTTTTTCCCCTTAAAAAAAAAATTTTTCCTTTTTTTTTTTTTAAAAAAAAAAAATTTTTTGGGGAAAAAAAAAAAAAAGGGGGTTTTTAAAAAAGGTTTTAAAAATTTTCCTTTTTAAAAAAGGGGGGGCCCCTTTTTCCAAAATTTAAAAAAAAGGTTTCCAAAAAAAAAAAAAAAAGGGGGGGTTTTTCCCTTTTTTTTTTAACCAAAATTTTAAAAAGGGGAAAGGAAATTTTTTTTTTTTTTTTTTAAAAAAAGGTTTTCCCAAAATTTTTTTTTTAAAAAAAATTTTTTTTTTTTTTTTAATTTTCCCCCTTTTTTTTTAAAAGGGAAATTTTTTGGAAATTTGGGAAGGGTTTCCAAAAAAGGGGGTTTATTTTTTAAAAATTTTTAAAATTTTTTTTTTTTTAAAAAGGGTTTTTTTTAAAAAAAAAATTTTTTTTTTTAAAAAAAAAAATTTTTTTTTTTTTTTTAAAAAAAATTTTTTTTTTTTTAAAAAAAAAATTTTTTTTTAAAAATTTTAAAAAAAAAAAAAAATTTTGAAGTCCCCAAAAAAAAAATTTTTTTTAAAAACAGGGCTTTTTTAAAAAAAAAAAATTTTTTAAAAATTTTTTTAAAAAAAAATTTTTTAAAACCCCCCCCAAAAAAAAACCCCAAAAAAAAAGGGAAAAAAAAAAAAAATTTTTTTAATTTTGGGGGGGGGGAAAAAACCCCCCGGGGCCCCCCCCAAAAAATTTTTTTTTTTTAAAAAAAAAAAAATTTTTTTTTTTAAAAGGAAAAAATTTTTTTGGGGGAAACCCCCAACGGGGTTTTTTGGGAAAAATTTTTTTTTGGGGAAAAAAAAAATTTTTTTAAAAAAAATTTTTTTTCCAAAAAAAAAAAACCCAAAAAAAAAATTTTTTTTAAAAAAAAAAAATTTTTTTTTTTTTTTTTTTTTTTTAAAATTTTTTTTTTAAATTTGGGAAAAAAAAGGGGGGGGAAAAAAAATTTTTTAAAAAAAAAAAAATTTTTTTTTAAAAATTTTTTTTTTTAAAGGTCTTAAAAATTTGGGGGGTTTTAAAAAAAAAAAATTTTTTTTTTTCCCCAAAAAAAAAAAATTTTTTTAAAGGAAAAAAAAAAACACCCAAAAAATTTTTTTTTAAAAAAAAAAAAAAATTTTTTTTTTTTTTAAATTTTTTAAAAATTTTTTCCCCAAAAAAAACCCAAAAAAAACCCCCCCTTTATTTTTAAAAAACCCCAAAAAAAATTTTTTTTTTTTTAATTTAAAAAAATAAAAAAACAAAAGGGAAAAAAATTTTTTTTAAAAATTTTAAATTTTAAAAAAAAAAGGTTTTTAAAACAAAATTTTTTTTCCCTTTTAAAAAAAAAAAATTTTTTAAAAAAAAAATTTTTTTTTTTTTATTTTTTTTTTTTAAAAATTTTTTTTTTTTAATTTTTAAAAAAATTTTTAAATTTAATTTTCCAAAAAAAATTTTTTTTTTTTTAAAAAAATTTTTAAAAAAATTTAAATTTAAAAAATTAAAATTTTTGTTTTTTTAAAAAAAAAATTTTTTTTAAAAATTTCCTTTTAAAAAAAAAAAACTCACCCCAATAGAATACATATTATTATTTCTGGCGGGGAATTAACTTTGGATAACAAAAATCTCGCCTGCGACCCTCCTTGTTTGTCGTGTACCGGGGCATCCGGGAAACTGTCTGTAAAATTTCTTCCCATCGTCGACGGGGGGGCCTGAAAAGTGGCAAATTCTGGTTTTCCCATGTCTTGGTTTTTAAAGATTGCCCTGACAATGGTCGGGAAATGAATAATGTTTCGGTCAATGTAGATGTTTTAAAATGTGAGGTGTAACGTATTTAAATTCTCTCTTCTTTTGGTCGTTTTTTGCATTACCTCTCCAGGGAAAAATCAAATATCGGGAAAGAACGTGTCCATAAGCAGAACCCTTTCCCGGGTTGGATGGAGCTGGTATCAAAAAGAACGGGGGGGGCCGTTAAAACTGTAGCTTGAGAATCGGCTGTATCATTATCAGGGACTGAGTTAGATCTTCCCATGAGCTTTATGCCTGAAAAAAAAAAATTAAATAATATTTATAATTATCTTAAAAATTTGGTATGCATCAAAAATTTTTTAAAAATTTTTGGGTCCCTAAAAAAAAATTTTTATGCAAAGTACCTTATATTACTAAAAGATATTTTTTTTTAATCTTGGAACAAATCCATGAAACTTAAAACTTAAGTATAGTTTTTCCAAACTAACATTTTTGTATTGGTTTAAATGTTCAAAAACAAAAATTACTAGACTCAACGTCAAAATCAGCTGATTGGCGTAAATCGCCCAGTAATGTATTAACGGCGTTTAAATTTTTTGTTTTAAAATTTTTTTTCTTGTTTTTTGGGGGGTTTATTTTTTTTTAAAGAAAAGTGAGTTTAAAAAATTATCTGCAGTGTTTTTTTTTTTTTTTTGTGGGACTATTTGACATTTTTTATATTTAATAATTTATTTTTTTTTTGAACTAAGTTTTTATTTTTTTTGGGTTTTTTAAAAAAAAACCCACTAGAATAGATTTTTTTTAGTGTATAAATCACAATGATTACTGTACCATTTTGGGAAAAACCCCTTCAGAGCTGTGATGAGTACTGATGAGGGGGTAAGAAAAAAATAAACCTAATAAATATTTTTGAAAAGTGATCCTATCAGAATGTGATCTTGCAAAAGGTAAAATAACTCTTTTTAAGAGTATCATAATCAAAAAATTTCATCCTCAGATGTCCCAAAAAAATATTTTAAGATTTAAATATATTTATGAATGTTTTTTTTAGGACCCACATAGTGGTTTTTTGGGGCCTTTAAGAAGCAAAATATGAAATTTATAAAGTAACTTATTAGGCTTAATGGAAAAACCAAATTTGCAACGCATGAAAGGAAATTTTAAAAAGGTTTTATGGAAAATGAAGATTTAGGAAAAATAAAAATCTTTGGGTGTTTTTCGAGGGAAACCGGGAAATTTTTAGAAAAACTTTTTCCCGCAGGTCTTGGCAGGAGGGCGATGTATTTTTAGGGGAAAAGGTAAAACATTCTAATAAATTATACGCTAGAAAAGAAATGTATTTTCCCCTTTAAGGGAAAAAATTTAAAAGGGCCCTTTTTTTTTTTTTAAACCCGGGTAAAGCATTTTTAAATCCCCTAAAAAAATTTTTTTTGCCTTATAAATTATCACATTTTTTAAAAAAAAGTTTTCCTCTTGCACACCGACTGTAAAAATGTTTCTCTTTTAGGAATATTTTTACAGCTTCTGCCCCAAAGAAAAAACTGTAAATTTTCAATCTCAATTAGAGAAAATTAAAAAGTCTACTCAGATGCATCCCTTTATTATCCACTTCACATTTCCCATTTTTTCCGCACCTTCATTTTAGAGTTTCGAGACAAAATCTTATCAGTAATTTACATCTGATTTCCCACTCTAAACACTTTAAGTTGTAAGAAATTAGACTTTAAGCAAAAGGGGTACCCTGAGAAAAATACACATATATGACAAATTCGGTAATACCTCAGTTAGGGTCTTTTTAAACATAGGGCTTTGATTAAACCTGTAGCTCTTAGACAACATTAACTACAGAACACACTTGCTGCATTCTTATGAAACTTTAAAAGTATATTTAATTAAAAAACTTTTTTTTTTTCCTTAGATACATTATTCTACATGCTGGTTCAGAAAAAGGTTTTGTTGATGGTGCCAGTAGAATTTTTAAATCTAAAACAAAAAAGGAATTCCCATGGCAGATGAAAGCTGAAAATTTTGAGAAAGGGGTTTAAAGGGGATCTACTACCTAATTTGAAAAGGCCTTCATTATCTTTTTAGGTAATGCCAGCTCCCATAGTGGTTGTTGAAAATATATAATTGGCGGGAAAAAAAAGAAAATAGGGTTAAATGGTTTAAAAAACCGAAAATATTCCTTTTGCAAAATCGGCGAAAAAATAGATTTTGTGGTGCTTGATTCAGCTCTACCAAAGTCTCCCAAATCTTATTGGTTGATGCTCTTTTTTAAAGGGGGGTGGTCATCAAGTGCTGCGCTTGCTCTTATCATTGTGAATTCAATGCTATTGAAATGGGTATTTTATTTAAAAATAATAAGACATTCCCTATTTTTTTGGGACCCACATTATTAGTATATTAAAAGGTAAATGGTAATAAAAATCATTTACAAGTTATCTTCTTTTTACTTTTTGGGTTTTTTTTATTAAACTACCTTTGGGGGTTTTTAAAAAAAAACTAAATATTAAATGACTATTTCATTTAAACACATTACATCAATATGGCCCAATAGTTCCCAAAAAACTTAACTAAAGCATCCAATTACAGTTCCCGCTGCTAAAACCCAAACCTACCACTTTGCCTGCTCTCATCTTAAAAGTGTCCAGACTAGTATCTGCTGCATGCAGATTATATATTTTCTTTCGTCATTACATAGTTTGCTTTTTTTATAAAAACCCCCCGCCACTTCTAAAGCCTTAAACACGACCTTCCAACGTTTTTTATAAATTTATTGTGTTAATGATATCAAAAAAAATTTATTATTACTGTTTTGTTATTTTTTTTTTATAATTTAATATGGAAGCATCTAATTTAAGTTATATCAGATGAAATAAATCAACTTATCTTTGGGCATCTTTAAAAAAATTTTAAATTTGCATAATAAGGGATAAGAAACCCTCCCTTTGGTGAGATATTTTATCAAGGATATTTCAATTCAACTGTAAAACCTCAAATGTAACAAAACAACAGGTCTGTTTTATATTCAGAAATAGGGACAGTGTACACTATTTAACATTTTTTTCCCCAAGTGCTCTAAATTAAAAGGGGTATTTAAGGATAAAATTTGTACAAAAAAATGGAAAATAGTGGCTATTTCTAAATAACAAACACTTAAAAAAATTAAACTGGGAATGAAAATTTTTAATTTTCCAAAAAAAATTTTTTGCAAAATATATAAACACCAAGAAAAAAATACTGATGAATTTAGTTATTGTAATCTAACTTCAATTTAAGATATTAAAATTTTTAAACTCCCCCCTCCAAAAAAAGGTCCACTTTAAAAATTTTTATATCAGCCAACTTAAATCTGAAAAACAAAAACTAATTTTGTAGGGATATTGCATTGCCAACCTAAAAAAATTTTTGCTTGGACAAACTTTCTAACATACCATGAGTGTCCGTAAAATAAATTTATTAACATGGGCCCCTTTTGGGGTTGGGAAATTAAAAAGGGAAACTTTTCAGACTGCAGATTCCACAATTTAAACACTCTAGGGAAAAAAAAAAATCAATAAAGTGGTTGCTCCCAACTGACTGTAAGAGGTTAATTCCGTCTTGCTCTACTGCAAGCTGCTAGGGCAGAAATTTTAGCTAAATTTCCCCGGAGCAGAAATCGAGAAAATACCTATAAAAAGCCCCACAGATCCCCTACAGTTTGTCGGGGGAAAACAGAAGAAACCCTTTTTTTTTAAAGTGGGGTCTTTAATTAGGCAGATGGGCTTCTTTGGATGGAATCAAGAATGCTAAAGTTGTAGGGGGCGTAATTTTCCTTTCTGGAAAAAAAATCCATTGGAAATACAGAAAAATGTTTGGGGTAGGTGGTGAAATGGACAAATGGACCAAAGGAAAAAACCCCTTTGGGGGGTTATGGTTTCATTTGGGCGAAATGACACAAAATTTACTTAAATCCGGGGCAATCAAAGAAATTTGGAAAAAAACCCCTTAAAATCCCTTTTTTTCAGAAAAGGAAAAAAAAAAGATATTAAGATAAATTTTTTCAAAATTAAAATTTATGTTTTAATCGGGGGGCTTCTCAATTTCAATTTTGGTGTTTTTTACTTTTTCACTTTCATTTGGGGGAAAAAATTTAAAAGAAATTTTAAAAAAGTGTGAAAAAGGGCGGCGGTTTTTGCGAAAGTTTTTTCAACATAGTTCTATTAATTTTTTTAAAGGAAAATATAATTTATTTTCCTACCTGTAAAAATGATGTTTCATCAGGGGGAGTTATTGAACACTTGCAAAAACTGTGACCTTCTTAAATGATAAAAAACTGGGGTACAAACTGAAGTTTTTTGCCCAATGGGGCGCCGGGCGTCTTTGTTGTACTCTCCAAATTTTGGCACTTAAAAAAAAGTACATTTTTTATTAAAATACAGTATGTCCGCCGTTTGTTTTTCAAATTCCCTAAAAAAATAATTTTTTTGACTTAAAACACATAATTTTCTATCTACCAATGGAAATTTGCATCCTGTCAACCCATCTAAGCACATCAGGACTCTCTCGGTCTCAAACTCGGTAAACGGCCCTTCTAAAACCCTGATGGCGGGGCATTCTGATCGGTCCTGCGCTTTTTGGTGAATATTGGCAGTAGCATCATTGAGTCCTTGCTATAGTTTGACTCAAAAACCCTTTTTACTGGCTTTACAAAAAAAAAAACATTTTTTAAAACCCTGGAAAAATTTCAAAAAAAAAAACTAAAAAATTTTTTTAAAGTTTAAATTTCCCGGGAAAATTTTCATTTTAAGTTAAAAAATTTTAAAATAAAAAATTTTAAAATTTTTTTTCACCAAAAATTTATTACCAAATTTTTTTATAAAAAAACCCCTTTTTAAAAATGTTTTTAAAAAACGGGGGAAAAAAATTTTTCCCCCGGGGGGTTTTTTTTTTTTGGGGAAAAAAAAATTTTTTCCCCAAAAAACCCTTTTTTTTTAATTTAAAGGGGGTTTTTAAAATTACTTTAAAAAAAAAAAATTTTTTTTTTTTTTAAAAAAAAATTTTTTTTTAAAACCCTTTTAAAATCCCCCCCCCCCCAAAAAAAACCTTCCGGGGGGCCCCGGAAAAAATTTTTTTTGGGGGGGGGGGGGGGTTTGGGGGGGGGGGGGCCCCCCAAAAAAAAAAATTTTTAATTTTTTTAAAAAAATTTTAAAAAAAAATTGAAAAAAAAAAAAAAATTTTTTAAAATTTAAATTTTTTAAAAATTTTTTAAAAAAAAAAAAAAAAATTTTTTTTTTTTTTTAAAAATTTTTTAAAAAATTTTTGGGGAAAAAATTTGAAAAAAAATTTTTAAAAAAGGGGGAAAATTTAAATTTCCCCTTCCCCCTTTTTATTTTTTTTTAAAAAATTTTTTTAATTTAAAAAAAAATTTTCCTTTTTTTTTTTTTTTTTTTTAAAAAAAAATTTTTTTTAAAAAAAAAAAATTTTTAAAAAAAAGGGGGGTTTTTAAAAATTTATTTTTTAAAAAAAAAAAATTTTTTTTGAAAAAAAAAATGGAAAAATTTGGGTTTTTTTTGGAAAAAAAAAAAAATTTTTTTTTTTTTTTTTTAAAAATTTTTTTTTTGGGGGGAAAAAACCAATTTTTTAAAAAAAAGGGAAAAACCCAAAACCCCAAAACCCGGGATTTTTTTTTAAAAATTTTTTTTTTTTTTTTTTTTTTTTTTTAAAAAAAAAAAAAATTTTTCCAAAAAAAATCGGGGGGCCCCCTTTTTTCCCCTTTTTTTTTTTCCCCCCGGGAAAATTTTTTTGGGTTTTGAAAAATTTTAAAAAATTTGAAAATTTTTAAAAAATTTTTTTTTAAAAAAAATTTTTTTTTTTAAAAATTTAAAAAAAAATTTTTAAAAATTTTTAAAAAATTTAAAAAAAAAAATTTTTTTTTTTTTTTTTAAAAATTTTTTTTTTTTTTAAAATTCCCCTTTTTCCCCAAAAAAAAAAAAAATTAAAAAAAATTTTTTTTTTTTAAATTTCCCTTCCTCCTTGTGGTATAGGCGCTGCATGCTGGTTTTTATACTTCAAAAAATAGCGCCGGTTTTCTTGGCGTAAGGGGAAAATTTTCCATTGCACGTATTTCCCATGCCTATTTTTTATCCGCCACCAAAAGGGCTTTTTTACGTTTAAGGAAAGCATGAACCAATGCCACCTTGAACTAAAAAAAAAAAAAAAAAAAAAAAAAAATATATAAAAACTCCTCCAATAAACAGGGTTTTCCCATTACGAAAATTTTAATGTTATTTGTTTTTGTTTTTAAAAAAATTTTCTTAAAAACAGTTGTTTTCAAGGCACTTTTTAAGGGGTTTTTTTTAAAAATTTATACCGTTAGTATTTAAAAAAATTTTTTCATCGATTGGGGGCAAAAAATGGGGGTTTATAAACAATACAGTTTCACATATTATGTTTTTAAAAAAATTTTAATGATCGAATACATAACTGGTATTTATTAATAAAAATTGAAATATTCTACCTAAATTACTTTGAAAAAAAAATTTTAGATTAAAAAAGTCGGGATCTTCACCTTAATAAATGCAAAAAGACTATGTCTGGAAATTTGGACATTATTTCTTGATTTGGGCGGGCGTTTGAAACGCCCAATGAGGGCTTTAATTAAAAAAGGCATTAAAAGGGTTTAAAAGGGCCCCCTTTTTAAAGTGGTTTAAAGAACTTTTTAAAAGGAACAGAAAAAAAAACTTAAAAATAAATAATATTTTATCTGATGATTTATCATTAGCCCCCCGGGGCCCTTGGAAAATTTTACTTGGATTTTTTTTCATCTAATTTTTGTTTTTCATGAATGGAAAACTGTTCTGCTCACCTGTTTGCTGACGAAAACATTTCATCTCCTTACTTGATATTGGGGAGTGTTGAATGAAACTTTGGAAACCTTTTAAGATGGTGCAACCCGGGTAATTTAAAATAAATTAAAAAAACCAAATATATGATTTTGGGTAAAAAAAGCCTATAACAGACATTTTTTTAAAACCCAAATGTTTACATCCCAAATTGGGGTAACGATTCCCCTTGAAAGAATTGAAAATTTTAAATATTTAGGTGTTTTTTATAGATAGGAATTTAAAAATTTAAAAATCAAAACGAAATTTTTTGGGATCAAACATTTAAGGTGAATTATTTGATCGGGTGCTCTGCATATCTGACAAAAATTGGAACGAAAAAATTTATTTTAAAACGATCCTTCCCCATTTTTAACCCTTTTCCCCCCATTCTATTTCTTTTTAAAACAAAAAGAATTTCCGCCTTAAAAATTGCAAAAGAAAAATTTTGGGCCCCAATTTTAAAAAATTTTTGAGAGAAATCAGTGGGTTTCCAGTAAAGGGCCTTTTGTTTAATTTTATACACAAAATAAACCTAAAGGGCAAGCTCCCCAATTTGATGGACAGGGTTAATTACAATTTTAATGTTCATGGGTTAAAATCGTTCTGGGAAAAAACTTTTTTTATACCCAATGTTTTCAGTTCCCTCACCCAAAAATCATTTCTTTAGCGGTCTTGATAGTTTTAACGGACTTCCCAAAAGGGGCCTAAAAACTATTTTTTCGGGAAAACCGTTTAAAAAGGGTCTTAAAAGGCATTTAAATGAATTCTTTTTGGTTTTCAATTAGAGGGAAGTTTTTCATCTGCCTTTTGTATTTGTATATTTTTTTGATAATATGTTTGTTTCTTTGATTTATGACGTCTAATTTTTTTTATATTATAAATCTTTACCCCCTAATTTTTTTAATGTAACTTTTAATGGCAATAATAGTAATATTTATTAATTTTAATTTTTTTATATGGACATATTTTTTTTTTTTATTTTAGGAAATTATAATTTAGTTTGCTGTTGTTTATATTATTTATATAAAATTAAATTAAATAAAATTTATATATATATATATATATATATATATATATATATATATATATATATATATATATATATATATATATATATATATATATATATATATATATATATATATATATATATATATATATATATTTGGAAAAATTGAAAAAATTATACATTTTTTTTCATAAGTCTGAAAAAGTCTCTTTTGGACATTTTTCCCGAGACCCAAAAAAGTTTTAAAAATTTCCCAAAAATTAAATTCCCCTTTGAATGATTCCCAACAATTTTTTTAATCAAATTTTTCCCCATTTTTTTTGATAAAAGTCCCTTTTTCGTAAAAAAATTGTTTTTGAGAATGACAAAAATGTTTTCACCCCCATTTTCCAAATTTTAAAACAGGGATTAAAAGAAAAAGAGCATAAACAGTTGAATTTATGAGGGTGTAGAGTAATTTGTTTTAATGACTGTATACTCTAGTGTCAACTTTTTAATAAGACTGTCATCAATTTCCAAAGAATTTTCCTAAAAAAAAAAATACACAAGATGGGTATTTTTCATTTCCTTTTGGTCAATAGTAAGGGCAGGATCAATACCTTTGGCAAAACACACTGCTTATGGTTCATTAAATTTAAAAAGGGATAATCTACATGAAAAAGAGTAAGAATATATTATTTCCCAAACATGTGATTTACAATAATTTCTAAAAACCCAGTCATTTAGTCAGTTTACCTTTCAATTTCTCGAGCATTTCACTTCCCAAAGTACCTTTAAAAAGCCTTTTTTTCCCTTTTGGTTTTTAAAAACTCTCTGGAAAGTTTGCGAACGGATGAATTGAGGAGTCCCCATTCCTTTGACCCTAAAATTTATATTATTTATATTTAATCATGGAAATTTTATGCTTTTAACAAAAAGTTAATTCCTTACTATTTAAAAAAAAAAAATATTCAGCTTGTTGCCTGATTCACATATATAAACAAATCAGTTAACTTTTTATTTTTATCCAAGTCAAATTTAATTTTTTTTTTATAAAGTTTAAAACCCCTTTTCCTGGTAAAATACTATTAGTCGTTTCTACATTATACTTTTAAAATTTTCACCTTACCCTGTAGAATTCGCACTGCTTATTTTCCCTCAGACCAGTCTGATCGAGGCACAAAGTAGATATCAATACAATGTCCATTTTTGGCTGCTCTCATTTAAATTTTCATATGTTTAAAAAGCTTTTTTATGTATTTTGGGGTTGTCCTTTTTAAAATCGGTGAGACCTAAAAGGAATTTATGGGGTTTTAACCCGAACCTTTTAATTTTATTTTTTTTAAATTTGGGTCCCAAAAAAAAATAAGTTCCCAAATTTAAGCTAATTTTTTTCCTGGTTGGGTTTCCTCAGATTTTATTTAAGGCTTTAAGGTCCTTGTGACATGGTCCACCCAAAATCATCACCCCTTTTATATTGGCCCGGTCATTCTTTTAACCCGACCAATAGCTATCAGAAGGGTGGCCCGATGACCTAAAACGAGCCCTTTTTGGTTTTGGCCAGGGGGGCCTTTGGAGTTCTCCTATTAAATCTTGGGGGTTTTTATTTTTCACAAATTTGATACCTTTAAAAAAAATGGGGAAAAGGACTTACCCAAAAACCTGCCACAAATATCTTAGCTAAAGGGATTGGAAGGTAAATTTTTTGAGTAAAAATAATTTTTACAACCTCCTTAAAACCAAATTTTTTAATTATTTTTAATTTAAAAGAAAACAAATTTTTTTTAAAAATTAGTTTTTTGGTTTAAAATAAAATTTAACAATTTTTTTAATTAAAAGAAAAAACAAAATTTTTTACAAATTTTTTTTATTGTTGTTTTAAAGGGGTATTTAAAATTTTTAAAAAAAATTTAAATTTTAAAAAATCGAATAGATTCTTTTTTAAATTTTTTTCGGGGAAAAAAAAAAAAAGAATTTTCTTTTAAAAATTAATTTGGGAAAAAATTTTATAAATTTTTTACCTTTAAAAGGGCAATTTTATTAAAAATAGTTAAAAATTTTAATTTTTAACTTTAAATTTGGGCCCCTTATATTGAAATTTTTGGGAAAAATTTTAAAAATTTTTAAATTTAAACTTTTTAAAAATAAAATTAAACTACATAGTTTTTAAAAATTTTTTTTTTAAAAAACCTTTTAAAAAATAAAAAAAAAAAATTAAAATTTTTAAAAATTTTAAACCAGTCTTATTAAAAAATTAAAAAAATATTTACGGTTGTATAATCTGCTTTTTCAGGGGGGGTTGGGGACTGCATGGTGCTCCCAATTTTTCAGGCCTCATATTAGGATTAGGGGATTCCTTGGGCCCCAACCCTTCCCAAATTTCCCCCATTTCCTTTTTATTTTTTGAACCCAAAACCCCGGGTTTTCGAAAACATAGGTTTTCTAAGACCCTATTCCTAAAAAAAAAAGAAATTTTTTAAAAATTTTTAAAAGCAAAAAACTAAAAAAATTTAAAAAAAAATTTTAATTTTCCAAAAAAAATTTTTTTTGAATTAAAAAAGTTTCCCAATTCCCTGAACTTGAACCATTTTTTCCAAAAAATAAACAGCCCCAAAAAATTAATTTTGGGGCAATAAACTTAGAACATCTGTATTTGGGCCTTTAAGGCCCTTAATTCTTTTTTATCCAAAAACAATATCGACTACATATAAATAGATGGGTGGGAAGTTTTTTATAAATTTTTTGTATATAAATTTTGGAGAACATCGGCTATTCTGCTGTTATTTTTTCCGAAATACCAAAATTTTTGGAGAAACATAAGATAAAATTTTTTATAAAGTCAATTTTTTAATTACATTTCTTAAAATAATTCATTTTTTAAAAAAAATTTTTTAAAAGAAAAAAGCAATTTTTAGATTTAAATAGCAAAAAATTGAGATTTTAAGTAAAATTTTGTCAAAAAAAAGGAATCCTTTTACTTACCGGATTTCTTTGAAAACAAAAAGCACACCCCAAAAATTTTTCTTTTAATCCCACTTGACAGAGGGGTTTTTAAAAAGCCCCGCAGTTTTCCTGGTCCAATCCGGGTCATACCAATAGGGGGGCAAGTCTGGACGTTCCTTAAAATTTGGGTGATGAGGCAAGCTAAAGGTCCCCAAGGGGTAGCTTCAATTCGACTTGAGGGCCAAACATTCCATGTAAAACGAACACCATCCGATCTTCGTTTTGTTGAATATATTCCTTTATAAAAAGCCAT
>JAHBCN010018571.1:0-16869 GCA_019359885.1 Listronotus oregonensis
CTCCAAAATCACCCTCAAAGGTCTTTTGGAGATTTGGGGACATTTGAGGGTTTTTTTTGGGGGTTTGAGGTTTTTTGGGGGTTTTGGCCCGGGGAAATTTTTGATCAACGTGTTTAGAACTACCACTATGCAAAGTTTAAAAACAATTGGATAAAATTTTTTTTCCCAAAAAAAAATTAAGACCTTTTTAAAAAGTGCGTTTATCTGGGGGAACGGTTGCTCCTGAGACTTAAATAAAGTATACTTTTGATGAGATGGATTTATAGTAACTTATTGTTCAATAAATAGGCAATATTCTAACCCAAAAAAAAAGTTACGACATTTAAAACAAGTGAGGTAGGGGGGGGGCGCCCCCCTGGTAGCAAAATCAAAAGCGGGACAAAAAAATTTCTTCCCAAAAAACCCCAGACCAAAATTTTGTACCGCAGGTCATTTGGTTAAAGAATTATTAAGAAAAAGCGAAAGAAAAATTTAAAAAGTTTAACACCCTGTATCTTTGTTATTTTAAAAACTTTCGGATAAGGCAAGTTTACAAAAAATTGCATTATTTTGACCTAAGGAATCTGGTTGCTCTGTGTCCCATTATTTTGGGACCCCTGTATATCGATCTTTTTGTTTTAGAAAAACATAAACAAATAGCCAAATCTCAAAAATCAACACCAAAAAAATGATCATTGGAAATGTAATGAAACAAGTTAAAAAATTGATTTTAGTATTTAATATAAGCAACATCCCCTTTTAAATAAAACATTAATTTATATAACAGTTCTAAACTCTATAATCGTTGGCTGATGCGTTTTGTTTATAATAAGTCACTCGCCACCTCTTGAAAATATATTAAAGCCACAAAGTGTTTGTTTTGTCTTAATTCTATCCAAGACTTCGTTAGGCAAAAACTGTTTTTAACCATGTAGTTTTAAGTTAGTTAATAAAAAAACTTTACCTGTGAAGTGAATAAAATGTTACAATTATATCTGAAATAACCTTTTTGGGTAAGTCGATAAAAAATTTAAAACATTTTTATAAAAATTGTACATTGTTAACATATACTCTGAACATCAAAGCTTAGTTGTATAATTGTTTTACATAGAAAAATCATTGATAAAGGCTGAAATCAGCCGAAACGTCTGAAATAAAAACTTTTTTTAACATGGAACTAAAATAGTTTTTTGATTTGTTAAAAAATTAAGAAAAAAAAATATATATAAATATATATATATATATATATATATATATATATATATATATATATATATATATATATATATATATATATATATATATATATATATATATATATATATATATATATATATATATATATATATATATAAAATTAAATTTACTATTTTATATATATATATATATATATATATATATATGCTATCAATATCATGTTCAGACCTGTTTAGGTCTCGACTGATATTTAGGAACTCTAAAATACGGATATATTCGACAGTTATCAAGCCAATTATTATGTACGGTTCGAAACATGGACAATGACGAAAAATAATTTAAAAAATTTAAAAAATTTCAAAAATTTTTAATAAAAAAAAAAAAAAAAAAAAAAAAAAAAAAAAAAAAAAAAAAAAAAAAAAAAAAAAAAAAAAAAAAAAAAAAAAAAAAAAAAAAAAAAAAAAAAAAAAAAAAAAAAAAAAAAAAAAATCACAATGGCTCAGATGGGCCGGACACGTGCTAAGATCGCCGAATGAACGTCTAATTAAAAGAATATGGGAGAAAAACCCAGTGGGAAAGAGACCTTTAGGAAGACCAAGGCTCAGATGGAGAGACAATATCGGAGAAGATGTAAAAGTCTTGGGAGTACGAGACTGGAAGGAGGTTGTATTGGACAGGGATAGGTGGAACAAGTCGTAGATGCAGCTAAGACCTACAAAAGATTTTGACGCTACGAGAAGAGAGAAAGAGGATTCATTTGCTAATTTAAAAAAAAAAAAAAACTTTTAGTTTTAAATGTTTTGATTTACAAATAAAAATATAGTATTTTTTCTCCCAGGTAAAAATTTAAAAAATAATTGACAACAGCGCTAACCAGAAGGGTTGTGAGTGGAGTAAAGTCAGTTGTACATTGTGCTCACCGGCCGCGATATTTTTGTCCGTTTTTAAATCGGAAAAATATGCCGATATGTTATAAATTTAGGACAACAGTAGTGCAGGTGTACTAAAGAGTTTTGAAAACGAGATGTGTGCAACCAAGAAATATTATTCTTCAAGTAAAATAAAAAAGTGCTGTTTTGAAATATAATAATTTGTGTTTTTAAAATGGATATTTAGCCTAATTTTTTGGTAAATACAATTATTTTTTATTAACAAATAAAAGCCAAACAATAATTTATTGTTTTTACTTAAATTTAATTTTAAATTAGGTTTTAAAATAAATTGCAAGAAGTAATTTTATTAGTTGTATGTAAATAAACATTTTTTTTTTTAAAAAGCTGTAAATATGTAAAACCTCGCAAAAAACATTCGACGTTTGACTCGCTGCGATAAAGCGGGAGCGGTGTTGCCAATTTTTTTAAACTTTGAAAAGTTAGATTTCGAAAACAATTAACTTCTTGTTTTTTTTCTGCTCACCTTGATTTTTATAGCAAAAAATAATATGCCTCCCGGTTTGTTTATAAATCCGGGAAAAGTAAACCTAATTTTTTACTTAAGAAAACCTACAAACCAAACAAACCTTGTTAATATTATAGTCCTTTTATTAGCACTGCTAGCAGTAATATCTGTAATTGTGAGATGTCGTTTTGCAGGTAATTTTTATTACTTATTCCTTACTTTTCTTGTACAGGGTGGCGCCATTTCGATGGATTTCCATAGTATTGGAAAACTTGTACGAGATGGAGTAAATTTAATGGCACAGTTCGATTTTTGAAACGACTGCAATCCAGTAACGATCGCAATTTTTATTTATTGGTTACAATTTAAAAGATACAATGCAAACTTTTTTTTTTTAAAAAACACCCTGTCTTTTTTTTTATCTTGGGACAGTCCACGAAGGCTGATGCCTAAGTGCTAACGTACCGTGGGTGTCTTAGGTGTGGTGAGAGGGAGTTTGTTTACACGGGACTTAAATATTTGGAGATTGGGAGGAAAAGGAAAAAAATCTGCGGGCAGCAGGTTCCATAGCCTTGACACTCTAGGGATGAAGGAACGAAGAAAGTGGAAAGTTCGGGGCCTCTCTAACTGAACTGTAAAAGGATGCATAAACGTTGCACTACGTGTTGCTCTGTTAGGAGCTGCCAGAGGAGGAATTATACTGGCCAACTCCTCCGAGCAAAAGCCGTAAAAATACCTATAGAAGAGCGACAGATCCCCTACAGCTCGACGATGGGCAAAAAGAGGAAACCTTTCTGCGAGCGTGGGATCATTAATAAGATGAACGGCTCTTTTTTGAATGGAGTTCAGAATGCTAAGTGTTGTAGAGGACGCCATTTCCCAGACATAAGAACAATATTCTAAAGATGGTCTGATTTGGGATACATACAGAGTCTACAGATTGGAAGAAGAGAAATACTTTCTGGCTCGAAAGAGGAATCCAAGCTTTTTTGAAGCTGCCAAGGCTATAGATCTAATGTGCTTGTGTCAGTTGAGGTAATTCTCAAAAGTAACGACGACAAGATTAAACGACTCTTTGTTCTGCAGAACTTGGCCGCTCATATTACGTATGAGTATTGGCAGACTTTTTTTGCGACAGCAAACATGATTGTGTTTTTGAGGCATTAAACTGAACAAGATTTTTGGCGCCCCAATTCAAGATAAGTTCGAGGTCTTGTGAAAGAGATATCTGCATTGACCTGCGCTTGTTTTCCAAATCAGGATTACGTGGTCGCTTAAGAAACTGAATACTAGAGTGGAGGGTACTATCGTCAGCAAAACTATGAATGGGATTAATTGTGGAAGAGAGTAGATCGTTAATGTGTAAAAGAAACAGCTTGGGTGCCAGCACTGAGCCCTGGGGCACCCCAGCATTAATTGGTAGAATGACCATCCACAGTAACTGATATACGTCTTTTAGAAAGGAAACTGGAGAGCCAAGAACAAAGCTTAGGTGGAAGACCGTAGGAAGGAAGACCTAATCGAAAGCTTTGGGTATGTCAAGAGCAACGATCGAGGATTTACCAAGAAACTCAAGGGACTTGTTCCAGTTGTGTGAGACAAAGGAAAAAAGATCAGCTGTGGATCTTCTGTGACGGAATCCATACTGTCTATCATGTAAAATCTTGTGTTTTTCCAGATACTTTAAGATTTGGGAATTAATTAATTTTTCAATTACTTTGCAAACAACAGAAAGAAGAGATATAGGTCTATAGTTAGAAGGAAGAGTTTTGGATCCTTTTTTGAAGACAGGTTGCACACGTGCTGCTTTCCAACTCTCCGGGAAAATGCCCGTGTCGTAAGAGATTCGAAAGAGGCGAGTTAGGATGGGTGCAAGCTCGGGAGCACATTTTTTTAAGACGATTGCTGGTATGCCATCCAGCCCAGATGATTTTTTAGTATTAAGAGAAGAAAGAATACGCTTGATCTGTTTGACTGTAAAAATGATATCGGACATTTTATGAAAGACAGGGGCAACTGTTGGAAGAGGAAGATTAACAGGAGGATCAAGCGTAAAATTAGCAGCAAATTGTTTAGCAAATAGTTCGGCTTTTTCTTTAGAAGTAGAAACAATTTCATCTTCAGAGATTAGGGGTGGAAAAGAATTTGTGCAGAAGTTTTGACTAATATTTTTGGCAAAGGACCAGAAAAATTTACTGTCATTCGAGCAAGAGAGAACTTTATCTTTCATTCGATTGTTAAAACGGTCTTTTGCTTCTGAGATGGTCTAATTATATTGATTTCTTGCTTTGATACTAGCTTGTCGATTTTCGGGACTAGGGTTTTGTAGAAACTTTTTGTGGGCTTGAATTTTTAAAAGTCTGGCTTTATCACAGGATTTAGAAAACCACGGTTTGTGGTTTAAAGTTATGGGGTTCTTTTTAGTGTGGGAATAAAGGTCTCAATGCCTAGTTAAATTGTTTCGGTAATTTGTTTACATATTTCGAAAGGATCGTAAGTAGAAAAGCGGGTAGGATTTCAAGGGTAGCTGGCAAAGTAATCTCTCAAACCATCACAGTCGGCCGAGTTGTAGTGCCAGACGGTTCGTGGCGGCATGCAATCAGTTGCCTCAGAATGTGTGGAGTATGATACGGTGACCAAACCATGGTCAGAGCGACCAAGGGGTTATTGATGCTTGGTAGAGTTCGGGGTGAAAGTAAGAAAGAGATTTAGGGGGTTAGAATTGTGGGTGGGAACCCTAGGAAAGTAGGTAGGTTCCATAATTAAATTAGTAAGCGAGTTGCTGAGGGCAAAATTTTCTACGGTTCTGCCTTGTGTATCAGTTTTTGTAGAGCCTAGCCAGTCCTTACTATAAACATTTAAATCCCGAGGACGATTCCTTCGGCCAATGGAAACTGGGAAATAACTGGAATATAACTGTTATAAACTATTTATTTTAAAATAAAATAGCCTTGTTATTATTGCTACACACTTAAAATTTATTTTCAAAAAATATTTATTTTTAAAACAAAAACACATTATGTATCTGAATATAGTATTTAAAATTTTGCACACCCTCTATAAACTTTTATTATTTATATATTTTTTAATAAATATTATTCTTTTTTAAACATTATTTATTAAATATAAATTTATTTATTCTTTATTATTAAAAAAAAACACTAGGCAACTAAGTTTTCATCTAGTCTAGGCTTCTTTTCCGATATCTATCGAAATACATCAGTAGAGCATTTGCACTTTTTTTCTGCTTTGAAAATAAAGTTCAATAATATTTCATATTTCAAAGTTTTCTAACTCCATTTCATTAAAATAGAAATTTAAGAACACGAAAAGCTGGCAGTGAATGCTCGGGTAATATAATCTGATCATCAAATTAATAATTCGGACATTTACTATATTTTACTAGTAAAATGAAGTAAGTTTATTTTACTACTACAATAAAGTGCTACTTTATGGACGATTGTTCTATTAATAGCACCTTATTGGTCAATAGTACATATAGTTAAAATACAAACACGACGCGAATTAGGTAAACAGTTTACCCCCGTGGCCCTAGTGAAGCGTAATTTATTAATGTAAATAGAAATGTATATTTTTCCGCTAATTTAAAGTTCTCATTTTGTTATCTAGTTTAATATACTTTTTTTAAACTTTTAAATAGCTATAATCGTTTAACATATTAAGACAACAATATATTATCGGGTTTCTAGAATGTTAGCTTTCAATTTAACTATTATAAAAATATGCTGTTGCCAAGTAAGGGCATTTTTAGAATACGTTGTAAACTCAACGAGCTGCGAAAAGCATTTTTACTTGCTTTTTGCCCAAAAGTCCTTTTGCGCTTCAAAAGCAGCTTTTTCTCTTTAACCGCCGTTCTATGCTTAATCGGGTTTTTTATGCAATTTAAATTTTAATTGGAAAAAGTATTTTTTTTATTTGTTACAAAAAATGTCATTAAATAAAAAAAACTCTTCTCTGCGTTTATGTTTTTAATCTGTTTAAAAAGTAATACAATTACTTAATCCGTGTTTGTCTCAACTTCCAATTTATTTTATAATTATTGGAGGAAATATAATACATTTTGTAGAGATATACATAATGATGAATACTTAAATGTCAGTTTTCTTTGTGTTTTAATTTGTTATGAAAATTTTATTTAAAAATTTATTCATTTCTATGTTTAAGTATATCGTCATTCCGAAAGAAAACGACATAAGTCCAAAAATGCAATTTTTGTGTTATTTGCAAAAAAGCAGATAAAATATGATAGATAAAGTACATAAATACCACAAATCCGAAAATAACGCGTTAATGTTTTTTTTCTACGACTGTGCATATTTGTCTACTTTTGTGCACGTATTTTAGTTCGGAAAATGTCACTTTTCTGCACTAGTGCGGGAAAGTATAACTATATATATTTAGACTTAATAGTGTATCAGATTGGCTTAATAATAAATTGGATTCTTAATAACAATACCTACCAATTTGGATGCTTACATTTAATCTAACCTGTCGTATTTTTTTTAATATGCATTTTTTCTTTAATAATTATTTAAGAGTTTTCGTACCATTTTAAAAATATTAGGTCAAATAACAATCAAACCAGGTTTTGTTTTATATTATTTTTATGGCCACAAAAGTAATGTTCTAAGCCGTCCAAGTTGGTCAAAATATTTCTAAGGCTTAAAGGTTTTTAACAAGTCAAATAATGGATTGTTCTGACGAAAAGCTTTCTGAAGATATTGTAAAGGCTGCCAATGAGGTGAATGTAAACATATTATCAAAAAGATCAAAAGAAAGATACAAGCAGCAATACGCCCAATCTTTAAATTGGTGCCATTCGTAACGCTTGGTTCATATCCGAATGACGTAATCCTTCAATGAAACTACCTACTGCTAATTCTTGTTTAATTTTTTCTGGGTAGGCTGGATATGTTAAATTATTAAGTCGTACGATATCCGCATCATACTCCTGAAGGCATTCATTGTATCTTTGTCTTCGTCCTTGAAGCTGCGCTTTATAATCTTCCTGTAAGTGGGCTTCACCGTATCTTATTTCCAGGAACTTCACAATGGATTCATAGTCACATTGTTTTGCTTTGGGAATATTTCTTAACACCTCCATTGCTTCACCTCGAAGAGCAAGTACAAGAGCTCGTGCCTTTTCTGGCAAACTCCAATTGTTACCGTTTGCAACAGCTTCAAACTGTCGAGGATAAGTGACCCATGGTACCTTGCCATCAAAAGTTGGTGGTTTCATTATAGTTGTGGTTAGTTGTGGTTAGTTGTGGTTAGTTGGTTAGTTGTGGTTAGTTAGAAAGTGGTACCGCAACCACTTTCTAAGACGACGCCTGTACTAGCTATCTTTTGAATGCACTTCTTGCTGCATTTGGCCTTGAACTAACTGTACAGTCTGTTGTATATCTTCTATTTCTTCTTTAACATCTTCTTTGGTAAGTTTTAATTCAAGCAGCATTTGTTTTCTCATCTCGTCTTGACTTTGTTGAAATTCTCCTTTTAGGTGTTCTCGAATTTTGACCACTTTTCTTTTAGCTCTAGTTTTATTTCTTCCTGGATTTTTTTAATGTCTTTTTGAATTCTCTCGATCTGTTGTCTTGTTTCTGCTTGACAGGTTTTGATTTCACGCTTCAATTTCGTTTTGATTAGTCTTCATTTCTTCTTGACTTTTCCTCATTTCTTCTTGATTGGTCTTCATTTTTATTTTAAGATCCTCTCTCATGAATTCTTAGCTGGTCTTCATTTCGTTCTTCAGATCTTCTTTCATGGATTTTTGACTGGTCTTTATTTCTTTCTTCAAATCTTTTTTCATGGATTCTTGGCTGGCTATCATTTGCTACATCAGTGCAGTTAATTCTTCCATAGTTGCTGTTTGCTGTCTGGTCTCAACAGGCATTCAAATATTGTTAATCACTTTCGCTTTCTTGTAGGTCCTTGTTCCGCTTCTAACACCAAATTTTCAACTGTTTATCCTTTAACTAACTTTTGCGAACTTAGTAAGGTACTTAAGTTTTCTCCTAATACCAAAAAATCGTCTGGGCTGGATGGCATACCAGCAACCGTCTTGAAAACATGTGTCCCTGAACTTGCACCCGTCTTAACTCGCCTCTTTCGACTCTCTTACGACTCAAGCATTTTTCCGGAGTGCTGGAAAGCTGCACGTGTGCAACCTGTCCCCAAGAAACGATTTAAAATCCTCCCTTTTAACTATAGACCCATATCTCTTCTTTCTGTTGTTTGCAAAGTCATGGCAAAATGCATTAATTCCCAAATCTTAAATATCTGAAACAACACAAGACCTTACACGATAGACAGTATGGATTCCGTCACAGAAGATCCACAGGTGATCTTCTTTCTTTTGTCTCACACAACTGAAACAAGTCCTTTAAGTTTCTTGGTTAATCCCAGATCGTTGTTCTTGATATATCTAAAGCTTTTGATCAGGTTTGGCATGATGGGCTTCTTAACAAACTTCCTTTCTACGGTCTTCCACCTAAGCTTTGTTCTTGGCTCTCCAGTTTCCTTTCTAATCGACGTATATCAGTTATTGTAGATTGTCATTTTTCCAGCTTCTATCCAATTATTGCTGGGTGCCCAGGGCTCAGTATTGGCATAAACTCTGTTTCTTTTTTACATCAACGATCTTCTCTCTTTCACAACCAATCCCATCCATAGTTTTGCTGACGATAGTACCCTCCACTTTTATATTCAATTTCTTAAGCCACCCTGTAATTTTGATCTGGAAAACAAGCGCAGATATCTCTTTTACAGGACCTTAAAGTATTCTTCGATTGGGGTGCCAAAAATCTTGTCCAGTTAATGCCTCCAAAACACCGTCATGTTCGCTATTGCGAAAAAAGTCTGCCAATGCTCATCCGTTACATATTAGCGGCCAAGTTCTGCAGAACAAAGAATCGTTTAATCTTGTGGGTGTTACTTTTAAGAATAACCTTAACTGGCACAAACACTTTGCATCCATAGCCTCAGCAGCTTCAAAAAGTTTGGAACTAAAAGAATTTCCCTCCTTCGCTTTTAAGAATGTTGTTCTCAAGTCTGGGGAATGTCGTCTCCAACAACACTTAGCACTCTTGACTCCATTCAGAAAGCTGTTCGTTTTATTTATGATCCCACACTTACAGAAAGGCTTTTTTTGCCCCTTTTTTATAGGTATTTTTACGGCTTTTGCTCCTAAGAGTTGGCCAGTATAATTCCTACTTTGGCAGCTCCCGACAGACCAACACGTAGTGCCACTTTTATGCATCCTTTTACAGTTCAACTTGAGAGGCCCCGAACTTCCCACTTTGTCTGTTAATTCATTCCTAGAGTGTCCAGACTATGGAACCTGCTACCCGCAGAAGTTTTTCTTTTTTTCCCAAATCTTAAAATATTTAAGTCTTGGGTGAATAAACTTCCTATTACCATACTTCAGACACCCACGGTATGTTAGTACTTGGGCCTTAGCCTTCGTGGACTGTGTCAAGATAAAAAAAGTCTTATACACTTTGGTCATGTTAGTCCACGATTAAAAGTTTGGTCAAAATACGACACAACCTGGACATAAACATTTTTTTCAAATTGACATCGTGTCTTAAAAAGCAAAATGTTGGTTTATCAAGAGAGCTCATATTTTTAGCAACGAAGACATAGCTCGGTTTATGTCAGGTCCGGATGGTATTTTCAAAAAAATAAACAATGGAACCTTTCTAAAGCTGCACAAAAAGCATGCGGATTTAAGTCCCCCACCACACACCGTCGTTTGTGTTGTCTACTATAAAAATGGAAAATGGTTTATTGTGTAGAAGTTAATACATTTGGAAAAATGTCGTCGAAAATCGCTGCCTACTTACATCTACTGAATCCAAAAGGTTATACAGCTCACAGTTTTAGACGTTCATCGTCAACGTTTATAGCAGATTCAGGCGAAGGGATAACTAATATAAAATGGCTTGAAGACTGGAAGTCAACTTCTGTCGCAAAAAGTTACTTGGAGGATCCAGACCAACTAAAAAAATCTATGGCTAATAAAATCGTTCAAAAACTTCGAAACATCATCCGCATGTTTATGTCAAAGCATATTAATATCTTTCAAATTGTATAAGTTTTGTTTTGATCTTACAAAAGCAAAAAATTACATATATCATACACACTATTTAGATATGTGATGTCAGGGCAACCGCGACCTATGTTGCAGATTTTAAGCTTTACTGTGCATGGACGGGTTTTGGAGAGCCTAGCCGCATCTCAGATCTTGGCAGATCTCGGCTGTCTTCGCAATCGCAGACCGAATTGCTTCTGTCAAAAAGAAAAACAAACCAAAGTAAAGTGCAACAGTGTAATTTATTAAACTAAATTGAAATATATAGGCTAACCATTTTGTCAAGAAGATTATCTTCTGGAAGTTTGCACGTAAAAGTGTCGCCGATATTACTCCTGGGTAATAACGGGTTTTAAAAGTTTTTAGAAAAGCCAATATTAGTGTACAATGTTAGCCGCAAGAATTAAAATATTTTTTCTGGGTTAGAGAGTTTTCGAGACGCCCTTTTTAAACTGTGTTACATTATTTTTATGGAATATTAAATATATTTTAATAAAACTGATTTGCTATTTCTTTGAACTTAAATATTTTTAAGTAGAAAAACATAGCAAAATTACTTGCTTTGTATTACTATTGAACATGATACCTATTTATTTTATTTATTTTGTAAATTCTTTTTGCAAGATTTTTTCCATTTTAATTCAAATGCTGTAGCTGGAATAAGCTATGTTTCTCCATAGTAATACACCTTAGTATACTTTGTTTTTAATATCAAACCAAATTTAGCAACGTTTTTTTTTAATATTTTTTTGTGATCTAGGAAATACCAGAGTCTCAAAAATGTTTGTTTGTAAACATAAATAAGCAATTGGAGTATCAACTGACAGATTCAAATTATACAGAAATCCCAAATTCGTCAACGTACTAGGTTTTACTTTTTCACGAAAGAATGATTACTGGTCTTAAAGCTGGGACAGATCCTTCAAAAAAGGAATTAATTTACGAATCCGGATCTTCGTAAAGGAACTGAATCACCAATACGAAACACGATTCCTTTTTTAAGAAAAAAATGAATCCAGGGAAGCGATTTCTATATATCAGATCACGAATCCGGATCATCTTTGGTTTTTATACTTACAATTGGTTGCACTTCTTGCTGCATTAATTTGGCCTTGAACTAACTGTACAGTCTAATTGTATATCTTTTATTTCTTCTTTAACATCTTCTTTGGTAAGTTTTAATTCAGCAATTTGTTTTCTCATCTCCTCTATGACTTTGTTGAAATTCTCCTTTAGGTGTTCTCGAATTTTGACCATCTTTTCTTTTAGCTCTAGTTTTATTTCTTCTGGCTTTTTTTAATGTCTTTTGAATTCTCTTGATCTGTTGTCTTGTTTCTGCTTGACAGGTTTTGATTTCACGCTTCAATTTCGTTTTGATAGTCTTCATTTCTTCTTGACTTTTCCTCATTTCTTCTTGATTGGTCTTCATTTTTCTTTTAAGATCCTCTCTCATGAATTCTTAGCTGGTCTTCATTTCATTCTTCAGAACATACTTACAATTGGTAACTACGATACGAATGATACAACACAACCCGAGCCACGAAATATAATTTTACCCTCATTTTAAAGTGCTGTAACTTTTAGCCAAAATAATTTTTATATTCTTTAAATTTGAATATGTTATTCCTGAGATCAACGTGAAACCACCCTTAAATGGAACATTATTTCGAACTGTATTCCAAAACTTGCGATGCTAGATCTTCATAAGGTTTTTAAATGTAATTCTTGTGATCTTATTGTAATTTTACAGGAACTTTTTTAAGTACCGTTTAATAATTTATCTGCGGAATATAAAAATGACACCCTAAATGGAAATAATAAAATGTCCCATTTTAAAGTCTCTTGGAGTTATCTTAAGGGTAACATGTTAAAAAATTAAAAAGATCAAGCAAGCAAGACTTTTAAGATAAATGCAAGTAAAATTTATGGCCGTTTTTGGATACCACACGCTATAAACCTAAAAAACAACATAATTTGGTTAAAAAATTCTTCATCTTTATTTTCGAAAATCAGTGTGATGCTAATTAAGAACCTTAGGTAAAAATTTGGAAATTTAAACGAGGAGATTCAAAATGGTGGATTTTGACATTTATAAACCTATTTGTCTTAGATTTAGGATATAAGGGTTTTTAAGGGTGCTAGCCAAAATCTTGAAATTAATAATCTTAGGTCAAAATTTGGAAATGTGAAATGGCGTATTTAAATTGGCGGAGTTTGGCATTTTTAAACCGATTTGCCTCAAATCAGAAATATAAGAAATCGATTTCTTTTGGAATCGGACACTTCCAAAAAGAAATTTTGATCCAAAAGGATTCAATGCCCACTCAGCTCTGACTGGTCTAGTATTACCCAATAGAAACGTAAATATTTCATCACTATAATTGTTTTAAATATTTAATTTTATACTTGTTTTTTTTTAAGTAAAGGTATGGGTATATATTTAATAAAAATTAAATATAAAAATGAGATGTACGTTTAAGGTGTTTTTCTATCAGGACGGCTTCCTGATCCCTTTCTCAGGAGTTGCCAATATTATTATTATGATTTCAAGCCACACGGCTTTGCACTCCCTCTAAGGGGAACATTCACTCATCCCAGATATCTTCAGATATCAAAAGGATTGAGCTCTGTGGGAACCCTTTCCATGTTTTCGGGCTCTAGGTGACATTATGTTCTGCTATATTCCCCACAGTCCGAGCGGTCGCAAGTAGCACTGCCTTTTGCATAGCCTTATACAGATGTTGACCGAGGCCTAGTCCCTTGATGTTTTGTAAAAGAGTTTTTGGTATAATGCCAGTTGTTGATAAAATTATGGGGATCGTTTGGACGTTATTCATTCCCCACTGTCTTTTTATTTGTGTTTCTAGGTTTCTGTATTTGGCAATCTTTTCATTGTATTTCTCCCGCAGGTTGTTGTTGTTCGGATAGCGACATCGATCAGTGTTATTTTCCTCCCAACTTTATCCACCAATACAATATCTGGTCTATTGTGAGCAACAGTTTGGTCTGTAAGTACAGTTCTATCCCAGTACAATTTAAATTCATAGTTTTCGAGAACAGGTTGCGGAGTATACTTATAGTAAGGCAATTTTTCATTCTGTAAAAGCTTAAGCTTCTCTGCCAATTGTTGATGGAGTATCTTGGCTGCTGAATCGTGTCTTTCCTTATACTCTGATGTTGCAAATGCTTGGCAACCCTCCGTTATATGCTGGATTGTCTCCGATGTTTGACATCCATATCTGCATCGATCGTTCTCTATAGACGGGTCTCTAACGATATGCTTCAGATAGTTTTTCGTCGGAGTAACCTGGTCCTGTATAGCCAATAAGAAGCCTTCAGTCTCTGGGAACATCTTTCCCGACGTCAGCCAGTAGTTCGACGCGAACTTGTCGATATTTTCCTGGGTGACCTCATTGGGGTGATCGGGGAAGAGCCTGCCAGTCTATGAAAATAACTACGTAAGTTTATTATTTGTTGGTCTAATTGCTTACCAATATCCACCAATCCTCTTCCTCCTTGATATCGTGGAAGTGTTGTTCGTTCAGTTGCACTACGAGGGTGATGTTTGTGTGCCTTTGTAAGGAGTGTTCTCATCTTTCTCTGTAACTTATCGATGTCAGTTTTGCTCCATTCCACAATTCCAAATGAGTAAGTAAGTGCAGAGCATGCGTATGTATTAAGCGCCTTAAACATATTTTTGCTGTTTAGATAAGTTTTCGACACCTTCCTTACTCTTCTTATAAACTCGTTTGTTAGTTCGTCCTTCATTGTTCGCTGGTCGATTCTTTGCGCCTGTTTTATTCCCAGGTACTTATAGGTCTCTTCGGCTTCCATTGCCGCAATGTTCTGACCGTCTTGCATCTCAAATGCGCCCGGTTGTACTTCTCAATGTTTAGGACGCGGCATTTGTCAAGTCCGAAACGCATCCCTATATCTCCGGAGAACTCCTCGACGATTTTGAGCATTTGTTCGAGCTGATTTTTGGTAGCTCCCATCAGTTTAAGGTCATCCATATATAGCAGATGATTTAGCCTTATTACATCTTCGTTGTTGTTCCTAATGCTAAAGCCATACTTAATTGAGTTAAGACAGCGTGAGAGTGGGTTCATTGCAAGGCAGAACCATAATGGACTTAACGAATCACCCTGAAATATACCCCTTCGTATTGGAATAGTGCCAGTTTCGATGTTGTCGCTGGAGGGCACTTGCAGTTGAATTTTAGTTCTCCACGTTGACATGATGTTTTCTAAAAAGGACACAATATAATTATCGACCTTGTATATCCTCAGTATAGCCGCAAGCCACTCATGTGGCACTGAATCAAAGGCCTTCTTGTAGTCTACGTAGGCAGCGAAAAGGTTTCTACGACCAGTGTAGGCCTGGTTACAGACGACAGAGTCGATAATAAGCTGCTCCTTGCAACCCATTGCGCCTTTGGCACATCCCCTTTTCTGGGTTGCAATGATGTCGTTTTGCTCACAGTGTGCTTGGATACGTTGTGTAAGGCAAGATGTGATCACCTTGTAAAGCGTGGGAAGGCAAGTGATTGGCCGATACTTAGTTGGGTTTTGTGTATTATGCTCATCCTTTGGTAGGAGATATGTAACTCCGTGTGTGAGAAATAATGGCATTTTCTGCGGATTAAGCAGAACATCATTAATTAAAACAGCTAGTTGATGGTGTGTGCACCAAAATTTCTTAAGCCAGTAATTTTGGACACGGTCAGGTCCAGGTGCCTTCCAATTGTGGAGTCCCTTGATAATGATTGATATTTCTTCGGTGGTAAATGGCACGAATTGCATCTGTCTGTATTCCTGGCAGACTTGGTGTTCTTCATTTACCCAGCTAGCATCGATATTACAGGGGGCCGGTGTGGCTAGTTGACCTTTCCAAAACTCCTCTATCTGTTCTTTACTAGGGTATCTGTTATCTGCCTCATGAGATGAGGAATTTAATTTCCGATAGAAAACCCTTTCCGCCCGCTCGAATAGCGCATTGTCTTGTTTTCGGTTGTTGCTGGCCCTATATCTCCTTAACCGTCCTGCGAACACAGACAGTTTCTGTTTCAGCGTGTCAAGACATTGTTGGGCAGTAATGTTCGCTGGATCCTGTCCTGAGTGTTACTGGCTCCGACTCATAATTTCTTCTACTCGTCTTTGCAACCTGCCCGAGTTTACACCTCCAATAAACTCCGTTAACTGCCCTATTTCTTTTCGAAGATTGTCGATCTTTGTTTTCAGTCTTTTCTCCCAGTGAGGTGTTTTTGCTTTTAAGCTTGAATGGTCTGCTCGTTGCCTCGTTATGATTTTAACATTCATAGTACTAGCTACTGCAGTCGCGGCAGATTAGCATATGTAAATGCTCCAGCGTGTGCGCATCTGACACAAAATCTGGTAGTATTCTGTTATTTATAATGTCGAGCACGATACCCAGTTTTTTAGAGGAGTTTAGCCTAGGTAGCGGTGGCCTGCATAGTGGATTGGTTCCATCATACTCCAGCACTGCTTCTCTCATGTCTGTGGATTATTATTATTATTATTATTATTGTTAGGGAAACTTATGTATAATAAACAAATAACAGAATGGTCATAGATAAACGCTTTTTACTTTCCTCGCTATAGGAAAGTATTGTTTAATTAAATAAAACGTATTGCATTCGTAACACAAATTAACCAAAATGACAAGAAACTACTACAAATTCAATGCATGCTGTTTTGTGTCGGCGTAATGCCTGTATATTGCAGGTCGGGTTTAATTACATTATTGTTTTTCTTGCTTGACCTTTTGCGATACATTTATGTTTTGGGTAAATTTTGCAATTGTTTAATTAATGTATTTCGTTTTAAAGAATGGTATTTTTGCGCTATATAAAATAATAAAAAAAAGTTCCAACAATATTTAGAAACTAACATATGCAAAAACAATTTTA
The DNA here is from genome assembly GCA_019359885.1 of Listronotus oregonensis. NCBI lineage: Eukaryota > Metazoa > Arthropoda > Insecta > Coleoptera > Curculionidae > Listronotus > Listronotus oregonensis. The sequence continues at coordinate 16,617 of JAHBCN010018571.1, forward strand.
AATTATATGGTCTACAATATTTATTTATATTGTTTAAAAGTGGTCCATTAAAAAAAAACAGGTCGCTTAAAATAATTTTTGGTTTTTATTTATACTTGGATATTTTTTATTTTTTATGTTTGATATTTTTAAATGCAAATAATTTATACCTTATTATAATTATACTAGGACCAATCATTGTTTTCAAAAAAGTTTGGCTGTAATTCTTGTTGCTTATTTGGTCTTCATAAGTAAGTTTAAAACTAAAAGACGT
>JAHBCN010018572.1:0-16988 GCA_019359885.1 Listronotus oregonensis
TACGTTACTTATTTTTTACAAACTCACTTAAAATAAAAAACATGTGCAATAAGCTTGTTTTTCTCCAACCCCGGCGTCTGCTTAACAACATTTTTATCGGGTTTATTATGAAGTTTAAGTGTGGTTTGGTAATCAACTGAACCCAGAAGAATGGGGTTGGAAGCTAATTGATAATGTATTGAAACCAATCCACACATTACCTCCACCTGCACCAGAGAAGCTCCTTAATATTTTTGTTGCAACTGCAACAAGGAGTGTAATTCGAAATGCGGCTGAAAAAAAAGTGGGTTTATTTGCTTCACCAGCGTGCACTAGTTGTCAAGGCCAGTCGTTTTCAAATGTTGGATTCGAACAGAAGAAGACTTTACCATAGAATATAAACCTAGGTTTTATTCTGCCTTACATCAAGACGAAACAACTGGTGTATCGCTGTGTGAAAAATTTACATCAACTCAAGAAGAAGAAGAAGATGGAGACAGAGAAAAAGAAAAGAAAAAATATGAAGAAAAAGATATCAAATAAGAAGCCTTTTAATTCTACTAGGATTTAATAAAATAAACCGTGGAGTAGGCTTATCGGGGAAACCACGTTAAGAACGTGTGCATAGTATGGGAAATGGTAAATTTTAGGGAAAAAAATGTCAGGACAATTTTTTGTAGACAATTGCATGATCTACAATTTTCGTCAAAGCTATTTTTATCATAAAACTAACCGTTTCGCTAAAAAATACAAAAATCCATTTTCGCCAACTTTGACCTTGTGTAAATTTTTTTGCAAACATGGGATCGATAAGGACTTCTTAAAATTTCATTGTTATGGTATCCCTAATGTTCCTATAAATGTTCAGCTTCTGGGGGATTTATGTAAGGGTAAATATCTATTTTGACCGAATAATTAGCAATAACAATGCGGAAACAGTTTAAATGAAATCTAGTAAAAATTAGTTTATTGTATAAAATCCTATAACAGGGTACAATACTATACTACAAAAAATTTAACAGCTTTCGTCATGTCGATATCAAAAACGTCATCGGACCATTTTCGTTCGCAATGATATTTTTTGCACGCTCTGGTAATATGACAACTTTACTGGTTAAATAACGCCATCTGTAAGTGATGTTTACAAATAACTGATCGTTAGGTAATTACTGACCGATCAGTAAATTCTAAACATTAGAAAATAAGTTTTTTCCCTGCTAAGGTGTATGAGGACCAGATCTACAGCCTTCAGTTATCCTAACGGATAATTATCTACATACTATCCATGAGCTATCATCTGGTAGCAGCTGCTTAACAAGATAACCTATCGATAAAATTTACTCTTTCTATTAAATATGAGAAATGAAATAATTGCTGATAAGTTTGGATCTAGTATGAGTTAGAAGAAATGGTTATCGAAAGGCTTTGGATAGGTTTCTCGCACAGTTTTCAAAGAAGGGACTGTCAAAAATTCAAAGGGGTAATTTTATTAGTAATTATGGCTGTAAAATATTAAAAAATTTAAAAGAACATGCCTTAAATGAAGGTGCTTTCGAAGCACATAGACTCGATAAATTTGACTAAAACAAAATGATTGTACATTGACATTAAAAACATACCTCAGGTTCTAACTGAATTTTATCCAAGTGATGACAATGTTATAAATTAACAATTACTATTTGATATTTAAAGTAAAGCTTTTTCCCTACATATTAGAAAACTAAAATAATAGATAAACCTTTTGCTCTATCTCGTTTCAATTTCCATTAGAAAGCATCGTGATTTTGATTAAACGACGTGAACTACCGACTTTATTAAAATCAATGTAAATAAACAAATAAATTAATTTATCTTTTGTTTTTGTACTTAATTAATTATCAGTGCTTTGCGGAAGAAACCCGAAAAAACATTTTTGTTTAAAATAAAAGAGAACAATTTCTAGTCGTTAAGACTTATATATTATACAAATTAAAAAATAACAATAAAAAGAAAACCTTTTTTATGCCTTTTTTTAGTATTCCAAAAGGTAGTACCGATACCCAAAACTATAGTACATGAATTGCGCACCGGAAGGTTCTAATAGTAATTACATTTATCCAAAAATGGTGGTATTTTAGCCAAGTTCCGGCATGATACACGCAGTGGATAAAGGGCCCAAAAAATCTGGAATATTGCTAATATCTTCCAAGCCGCTGTAATTTTTTCGACGAAAATTTAGCTGGCAACACAATTTTAAAAAAAGGACAGATAAATGTAATTTCACTTTCCAAAGTATACAGGGAAAGCCAAAAAGATATCAACTTAGGTTTTTTTTAAAAGGAAACCCCTGTTATTTTTATGTATTCAATAGATCTTATCAAGAATTTCCCAAGGTATACAGTTTTTTTTTTATCGAATTATACGATTTTAAAATTTTTTTGAATGTTTAATTTCTACAAAGCACTTGGGAGCTTATTTTAAATAGGAACATAAAAACAAAGTAAATTTGTAGATGTTTCAACTTTAACAGGTTTATTTGTTTAAAACGACAAGTTTTAATAAACGACCAAAAACATAATTCCAAACTGAAATTTTACAAACGGGAACACGTCTTGCAGTAACAATTAGATTACACTACTTTATCAAATGTTCAAATTGTCTGCCATTGTTACCCAGACAATATCCAAGCCTGTCCCTAAATTCTCGTAACAGGTTATCAAAAGATTTTCCAACGAATTTACGCTTTGATTTCAATTTTTTATTTTTAAGTGATCAAGTTTTCCGGCCTATCTTTATAAACTTTATTTTTAAATCCCCCCCAAAAAAAAGTCAAAGGTTTAAATCCGGAGACCTGGCAGGCCAATTTAATAGCGCCCCTTCCCCTATCCACCGATTTGGAAATTCTCGGTTTGGAACTGACGACCTGGAAACCAAAATGTGGAGCACCATCTTTTGGAACCAAATGTCTCTTTCTATTTGGATATAGGATTTCTAACTGTGGAATGAATTTCCGCAATAATTCCAAAAAAGTTCTTAAATGTAAGATTTCCGCAAAAACAATGGTCCGATAATATTATGACCTATGATACCTGCCCAGACATTCACTTTTGTGGTCTTTGCGGTGTGCTTCGGCCTCCCTCGGGATTGACTGCAGACCAATATCTACAGTTATGTCTGTTGAAAATACCATGAAGCATAAACGTAGCTTCACCAGAAAAGAGAATATTTTAAGAAAAATTGCTCAGCCTTGCACCCTCCATCATAATTTCGCAGAACTCTGCACGTTATCGAAATCATCCCTGTAAGTTCCTGAACCAAATGAATCTTAAACGGACGAATTTTTCACTTCCAAATAAATTTTGACAGACTGGTGTAACATTATGATCCAGTCCATATTGGCGAAGCGATTAATTGGATTCTCTTGAACATGCAGTAAAATATCTATTGCCGTTTCACCACCAGTAGCTGTTTTCGGTCGGCCTGATTTGGGTCTGTGTTTTTCCTTCCCGTTTCCCGTTAAATTTCTTAACAATTTACTTACAAAAGTTGAGTAATTGCGGGTCGATTCGGATAAATATGATTAAATAAATCACACACTTCGCTTATGATCTCCATCACCGTATCCAATCATCATAAGTATCTCAATTTTCTCTTTTTCAGATAAAGCCATCGTTCTACTAATTAAAATGACTACTGTTGTAATTAGAAATTTGACACAAAATGTCATTTAAGTCAACTGACATTAACAGATAAGTACCTGTATAGGCCGGAAAACATTGATCACTTAAAATCAAAATTAGAAATCAAATGAGTCATCAGTTTGACAGATAAACACATAAAACTGTATACCATTGAAATTGGCTTGAAAAGATCTATTCGAATACATAAAAATATACAGGGTTTCCATTTAAAAACCTAAGTTGATACTACTTTTTGGCTTTCCTGTATACTTTAAAGTGAAATTAATTTATCTGACGCCTTTTTAAAATTGTGTTGCCAGCTAAATTTTCGTCGAAGAATTAAGAGCGGCTTGGAAGATATTTGAATTTCCAGACTTTTTTGACACCCTCTATTACACGAAAGGTTTTGGCAAGTTTTTCTGCCTATCATAACTTTGTTTTAGTTTTACATAAAAGTATGTGATTTGGTATGTAAATTTATATAAGTTTTTTAAATACCTGCAAAAATTTAGAGAGTTATGTTAAGTGGTTTCTAAAATATTCGATTTTAAAAGTAGCACATTGTGCTACTTTTTTTAATTATATAAAAGACACTTTAATTAACCCTATATTTCAATTTCATTTAATTCTTAAGAAAAGCCGTTTACCAGTTGACTACCTTAGTAGTGGTTTTGTGTATTTTGCTCATATTACACAAGTCAACAAATTTAAATTTTTGTAAAGTAACATTAATGAAAATAGGTTTGTTTAGAGTATTTTAGAGTCCCAAATCCGAACATGATAAGCCAATTACTTATTAATTTTTTTTTTAAAAAAGGAGAAAAAAAAAGGCGACGACATTTTTTTTACGATCTACTGAGGATTGGTTGTTATGTGAATAAAAAATATACAGTATTTACGGAAAAGGTGTTGAAGAGAAAAAATTTTTTTATTTTTAATTTATCAAAAAAAAGCTATCTTGATAAAAAATTTTGCTATTCTGTAAGATTGGGATAAAACATTTAAAATTTTTAAGGGGTGTTTAGAAAATTGAAAAAACTTAAAATGGTACAAGAGTAAAGTGCATTTTTGATAAGATATGGAAATAAGTTACTGGAAAAGTTGTTCAAAATTATCGGCCTACTTTTATTTATTTGTGATAAAATTTATTCTAATACCTATCAATTTAAATGTTTAATATCAATTTTATCAAATTTTTGCTGTTAAGTAAGCATTTAAAGCTGACGTTACGGCGGCTAATGAATTATAAAAGCAAAGTGTCAATAAAGTTTCACATCAACGCCTACTAGTACAATAATGAGTTGTTAATTTGAAATTAGTTAATTAATATTAAAATAATTTTTATCACAAGTTAATAAAAGTACTTTTTTTGAAAATTGATATAAGAAACTATCTTTTACTTTTTTGAACAACTTTTCCTAGTAACTTATTTCCATATCTTCTCAAAAAATGATTTTTCTCATGAACCATTTAAAGTTTTTTCAATTTTCTGAGTACCGGTATAAAATTTGTTAAATGTTTTTATCCCAATCTTTTTAAAAAGTGTTTTTTTTAAAAGTAGTTTTTTTGATAAAAAAAAATAAAGAAGTTTTTACATTCAACACCTTTCCGTGGACGTATTTGGTTGTCCACGGAAAGGTGAAAAAAACTTCTTTATTTTTTAATTTTATCGAAAAAAAAATTTCTTAGATAAAAAAATTTGTTTCTTAATAAGATTGGGATAAAAAACATATTTTATACGGGTTTCGAAAATTGAAAACTTTAAAAGTTTAAGGTATAGTGCAATTTTGCAAATATGGAAATGGTTATGGTTGTTCAAAGAAAACGTGATTAATACCAATTTTCAAAAAAGCCCCTTTTATTTTTTAATTAAAATTTCAATTCAATTAACAATTTAAAATTTTGATGTAGGCTTTGTGACAATTTTATTGCACCCTTTATAATTCATTAGCCGGTATCTCGCTTTAAATGCTCAAAGGGCAAAAAAAATTTGATTATAAATTGATATTAAAATAAATTTTTAAACACAAATAAATAAAAGTAGGCGGATTTTTCAAAAATTGGTATAAGAGACTACCTTTTAATTTTGAACAACTTTTTTCCCAGTAACTTATTTCCATATCTTATTAAATAAATGCACTTTATCTTGTACCATTTTTTTTTTCTTTGAACACCCCGTATAAAATATGTTAAATGTTTCTATCTCAATCTTACTCTTAGAAGTAGCAAAAATTTTTATCAAAGTAGCTTTTTGATAAAATCAAAAAAAAAAAAGTTTTTCTCTTCAACACTTCCCGGGACTTGTATATTGCACGAGATATGATACAGCCACAAAAACGTTCACTTTTTTCTTTTGTGTTCTGTAGCATCATCCTTTTTTAAAAACCAACAGTAGTCGCCCAAGATAGATGGGTTTCAGAATCCCATTGTTTCCATCGTCCTGATGTCCAAGTGAATTCTCCCTCCTTGTTCGTCGTTTACACAAATTTTCTGTTTTGGAAGGAAAAGATTTTTTTAGAACATGCGACACCCTAGTAATTCATACGTTTTCAACAGTTCATCTATAAGGCTTTTATAGTCTTCATTTTTCTTGTTGCCCAGAAATCCTTTCACTACACGTAGAAAACACTTCCAAGCTGCCAACTCCTTTTTATTTAATTGTTCTTAAAAACGATCTTCTAGAAGCTTCCTTACTGATGTCTAATAAATATGCCTTCTTTTAATTTTGCATCACTTTGTTTGGGAAATATTTTTAAGTATGGAACGATATTTCCGACCACAAATATTTAACGTCGAATCCACAGTAAACTCTGCTAGTGAGGATTGGATCCATTGGAAAAAGACTTTCGAGAACTTCCTCAACATGAATAAAGAACAAATTAAAAACAAAGATGAAGTTAAGCTACAACTCCTAATAAATCATATATCTCCCAATGTTTATGTGCTAATTAATGAGTGTGAAGAATATAACATGGCTATACAATCCTTGATAAAATCTATATAAAAACTAAAAACGAAATTTATGCTCGACATTGTTTAGCTACTCGGCGTCAACAGCCAGGTGAATCTATAGACCTATATTTACAGTCACTAAAATTACTGAGCAAAGAATGTAATTTTAAAGAAGTTACCGCTGAACAAAATAAGAACGATTATATTAGGGATGCTTTTATATCTAGCTTGACCTCTTCAGTAATACGCCAACGACTTCTTGAGCATAGAATCCTCGAATTGGAAGATGAGCACAAACAAGCTCAGTCACTTGAAATGGCGGAACTAAATTCTCAGAACTTTTCTAATTCTCAAAATTTAATAAACCATGTAACTGTAATAATAATTCTAATCAAAATGAATCGCTTCCCAAGGAAGATAATGTATTAGCAGCTCTTTCAAAACATCAGAAATGCTTTTTCTGTGGAGGTAAAAAAGAAAAAGGACATTTGCTAAAGTTTGTCGAGAAAAAAATTATCACATAACCATACTGCTGCAGCTACTGAAACGTTAGCTGGTATAAGATGTGCTACTTTAGATACGGGATTAAATAAAACAACTATATCTATTCAAGTAAATGGAAACATTGCTCAAGCATTACTAGATACTGGAAGTACGTCAAGTTTTATCAGCAGTAAATTTGTTGATACACATAAAATACATTCAGAGTCTTCCAGTGAACGAGTAAACATGGCATCAATGTCTCTTGTATCAAAAGTAGAAGGATATTGTAGAGTTACTCTTTGTGTGAAAAATAACTTATATGAGAACGTTAAATTGTTAATTATGAAAGATCTTTGCTCAGATGTTATTCTAGGTCATGACATTTTAAAGCAGCACTCAAAAGTTGAAGTATCTTTTGATGGAAGCCTGGTCCCCTTAAAATATGTGCACTCGCTGAAGCTCATTCCACCTGTTACTTTATTTGACAATTTAACAGAAGATTGTAGACCTATAGCTGTAAAATCTAGAAAACATTCTGTAGCTGACAAAAAGTTCATTGAAGAAGAAGTACAAAAATTACTCATAGAAGAAATAATTGAAAAAAGTAATTCTCCATGGAGAGCTCAAACTCTAGTAACGTCAAGTACAAATCGTAAGAAACGAATGGTTATTAATTATGCTCAAACTATCAGTCGATTCACCAGATTGATGCTTACCTTTACCTAATTTAGAAGATGTTATTGCAAATGTATCTAAGTATGAAATATTTAGTACCATAGATCTAAAAGTGCTTATCATCAAATACCTATTGCAAAACATGAAAGGCCATATACAGCATTTGAAGCTTGCTCTAATCTATATTAATTTACAAGAATTCCTTTGGAGTAACAAATGGTGTTGCTAGTTTCCAAACAGTAATAGATAATATTATAAGACATGAAAAATTACTAGCTACATTTGCATATTTAGACGACGTAACGATATGTGGAAAAGACAAATTTGAACACGATTTAAATCTTCAGAGATTTCTGGAAGTTGCAAGAAAATATAATTTAACCTTAAATTATGAAAAATCTAAATTTGCTTTAAGAAAAATTAATCTTCTTGGTTACACTATTGAAAATAAGAAGATAAGACCAGATTCTGATTCGAATCAAGCTTCTCCTAAACGTATCATGGGTATGTTTTCTCATTATGCTAAATGGATATCAAAATTTTCGGAGAAAATTCAACCTCTGGAGCCAATTAAATCATTCCCAATTTCAACAGAAGCATTTAGTGCATTTGAAAACATTAAAGCTGATATAGCTAAATCGGTAGTAACTGCAATAGATGAAAAGATACCTTTTACTGTTGAAACTGATGCATCAGATTATGCGATAGGTGCAACACTTTCACAAGATGGGTCTCCAGTAGCATTCTTTTCAAGAACCCTTTCAGAAAGTGAACGTCGTCATTCAGCTATAGAAAAGGAGGACTATGCCATAGTAGAATCTCTTCGAAAATGGAGGCATTATTTGATTGGACGTCCCTTCAAAATTCTTACAGATCAAAAGTCAATTTCATTTATTTTCAACTACAAACATACAGGAAAAATAAAAAATGATAAATTAGAACGCTGGCGATTGGAACTTGCACCTTCAAATTTGATATTATCTATCGACCAGGAAAAGAAAACAATGTTGCAGACGCATTATCTCGTATTTGTGCCAATTTAACTCCTGATCTACAGAAATTAAGAAAACTTCATTTTGAACTTTGTCATCCAGGTGTAACAAGGATGGTACATTGGATTCGTGTTAAAAATCTGCCTTACTCTGTAGAAGAAGTTAAAACTATGATAGCATCCTGTCCTGTATGTGCTTCTATAAAACCACGCTTCTATAAAAACTCTAGTACACTAATTAAAGCTGCAGCTCCGTTTGAACGTTTATCCCTAGATTTTAAGGGACCACTACTTTCTACAAGTCACAATAAATATCTCCTTACCGTAATAGATGAATATTCGAGATTTCCATTTGCTTTTCCCTGTGCTGATTTATCTTCTACAACTGTGATCAAACATTTAACAAATTTATTTTCCATTTTGGAATGCCCTGTTATATTCATTCTGATAGAGATCATCATTTATGTCTTCAGATTTAAAACAGTTTTTGCAGCCAAAAGGTGTATCAACTAGCAGAACAACAGCATATAACCCTCAAGGAAATGGACAAATCGAACGTGAAAATGGAACAATTTGGAAAACGATTCAGTTAGCACTCAGATCCAAAAATTTAGAAATTAGTAATTAGGAATTGGTTTTGCAAGAAGCTCTTCATTCAATAAGATCATTACTCTGCACTGCCATAAACGCTACTCCACATGAAAGAATGTTCAATCATAAAAGAAAATCAACAAATGGATATTCCATGCCAACTTGTTTAACTATTCCTGGTAAAGTGTTAATGTTCGTTCTAATAAATATGAACCCCTTGTTGAAGAAGTAGACCTCTTAGAATCTAATCCTGATTATTCCTTTGTAAGATTACCGGACGGAAGAGAAACTACAGTATCGAATAGACACCTAGCACCTGCAGGAATAACTGACGAAGATGAAAGAGCTTCAACTGTACAAAGTGATAGTAGCTTAGATAATCATAACCAAAGTTCGAAAGAAAATTGTTCTTCGCCTCAATTAGATTCTGATATTGCTACTACTCAAAATGAGATAAGTAAAACTGAAGAGACAAACGGGTCCGAAAAAGAATCAAGAAGAATCAGAAGGTCTCCGAAATATTTAAATGACTTTTATAGATTTTAAACATTTACTGGAAGGGAAGAATGTGATAATTATTTAACCTGTATTTTATAAATTTATATATATTGTTCACCTTAGTTCTCCACCACTCTTTAGTTGTCATTGTTAATTAATAGTTGTCATCATTAATTTACTGTTGTCAGTATTTTCTGTTTAATAAAGCCAATCTTTTGGTAAATCTGTCTAGTTTATTACAATAGGCTTCTTTCATTGTCACTGAATGGGCTAAAGGAGTAAATGGTTTTTTTGTTATGAATAAACGCCACTCGCTAGAATCATGTTCCATATTAGGCTCATTCATTAAACCATCAGTATCACAACAGACACATAGCGACTCTTCCATTTGAGAAGCTGGTTCTTGAAAATGAGACGTGCTAGGCCATTTTTGGAAAAAAGATATTTTAAAAACTTCTTAAATGAAAGGCACAATAAGACAGACAAAAATTTTGTCGACTTGTGTTATAATTTTTGAATAATAAAAAATCATGCATTAATGAGAGCTATTAATTATTTTTTTTACGTTGATAATACTCAAAGATAAACGTTCCGTACGCTCATAAAGAATAACCATATTTTATGTTTTCTTTCAGAACTTTTCAGTTGTCCCCCGTACATTAAACATTATCAGCATCTCGTAATTAGCACACATCAAAGCAGATAGACCAGCAGATTAAACATCGACCATGTTCAATCGACTAGCATTTGTTTTGTGCTGCTGTCACATTGCAGTTCAGTGTGCCGTACTTAATAATGCATCCACCGTACCTTCAAGTTTATCAAATGGTACGTCCGGGTTACAAAGTACGACAAAAGTTTTATCCGAGTATCAGGTGACAAGTGAACGAACGAATTTTTCCGTAGTAAACCTTATCCATGCAAGTTCCGTCGCAAAATCTTTAAAGAACTTAAGTACATCTGCTGTTTTGGATAAAGATTTTATCCATACAAAACAGAATGAATCGCTTTTTAAAGTTGACAATCAAACAATAACAAGTATAACGTCTAATCAAGAAAGTGCTGGTTTAGTGCAAACCTTCCGACCCCCAAAAAGTTTTCCATAGATGAATTGCTGACAAAGACTTTTCCAAAGAAGATATCCAATGACACTGGACTAAATCCCTGTAAGGCGGGTAAGTTGAATTTAGTTGTTTTATTAAATTTAAAATGTATATATATATATATATATATATATATATATATATATATATATATATATATATATATATATAATATATATAATATATATATATATATATATATATATATATATATATATATATTATATATATATATATATAATATATATATATATTAATATATATATATATATATATATATATATATATATATATATATATATATATATATATATTATATATATATATATATATATATATATATATATATATATATATATATATATATATATATATATATATATATATATTATAATATAATATATAATACAGATTCGATGTATGCATGGGGAAAACCGAAGAGATAAAGTCGGTTTTAAGTGGCATTTAGGTGCCAACAACATGCCGTTTAGTAGGTTTAAAATTCCGAGTACTTGAGATATCCGAAAAAATTTAAAATCGTTTTTTTTTTTCTGCATTTATTTGAAAGTTGATTTTAAAAAATTGCAATTTTAATTGCCACTTTTCTCCTACGATGATGCTTTCAGACCCATCCGACGTTTCGTCTTTGGTTGGCAAATGTCAACTGTTTTTTTCTATGGGCGCCATATTGTTTTTTTACGTAGATAAATTAGTTTTTTATTTCAATCTCAGATGTATAACATGTTGTACTTTACTATGACATAACCAACTGTCCTTGATTTTCTCCTTGACACTTTTATTAAGAATTATTTTTTTAACTGAGATTCACGCAAAATGAATAGACAGTTAAAAAAAAACATTTATAAAATTAGTTTGGAACATCAGGGAAAATCAATGCCCTAAGAAAATATTATTAAGAAAGGAGGTTATTTATAGTAAAGAACAAATGTTATACATCGTTCAATTCAAATAAAAAAAATCTTATTTATCTACGCAATAACCAATATGGCCCCAAAAAAAAATTGTTGACATCTGTCAAACAAATAAACGGATGGGCGAAAGATTTGGGGTAAAAGTGGCATGAAATGTGTAATTTTTTTAAAGAATTTTTCAAATAAATACAGAAATAAACAAAAGATTGAAATTTTTTTTTCCTATTCCGGAGTTACTCGGAATTTTCAATTTTTAAACGGCATGTTGTTACCCCAAATCCAACTTTGCCATAATTTAACCGACTTTATCTTACGGTTTCAGATTCCAATATGCACTCAATCTGTGGATATATATATATATTTGTATTTGCTACTAGCTACAGGGCATTGAAAAAAGTAAGGCATTACATCTACAGTTTTTTTTCATGAGTGATAAAAAATAAATTGATTTGTTTCATTTAAAACCATATGACAGTTACTAATAAAAAGACTGCCAGTGACGAAAAGACAAAAATGTAAATTATGAATACAGGCTATCGCAAAAATTACAATATCCTAAAAGTTAATATATATATTTTTTTAATTTAGTTAGTAAGTCTAAGGGCACATTATAAGGCTTTTTTGATGTTTTAAACTCTGCAAATCATCTACAAAAGTAGATGCCATCCAGTCTTGCATGTCATCAATTGTCTTGCTTAGTTTTAAAATAGAAGTTTCTAGTATTTTGCCGAGAACTTTAGAATACAGCCATTTTACAGTCCACAACGCACTAGTCACAACGAGATCAGTCACAATCGGGTTACTGTCGCTTTTTTTATATAATTTTTACATAATATTTATTTCAAAATACCCAACGTATATTCACTGTATATCTACTATTTATCTCCTATATATCTACACCATATCCCACTATATGTCTACTGTATGTCCAACTGTATACCTCAAGATATATACTAAGTGACATAGAACATGTAACACCAAGTAGAAGTGCTGTAATTTTGAGCACACTTTTACGGTTTGATAAATAGGAAGTGATTATAATTTGAATTCGAAATTTTGCAAAATAGCTGAGATATCTTACTTTAATGTTAATAATGTGTCGAGGCTCCTCTGTTCGCTACATATTCGTTAAGTCGTCGCGGCTTTCATTGGATTAGGTGATTGAATTTGGATTTGTAGAACCTTCTTTCCATCATATCCCATATATGTTTGATGGGGGAAATGTCTGGAGATCGAGGAGGCCACTGACGCTAATTTACACCGGACGCTTCGTGTATTTAGCGCTGGGCAGCTATGCTACCTGAAATGAACACCAATCGTGATCTGGCTGGGGTAAGCAATGGCACCCCATACCATAATACCCACGTTAGATGGAAAATTGGACGTCCCGTCTTTACCACGTCTCTTTCTTACGCTTGTACGGCCATCATGTGTGCCTAAACAGAATCTGGACTCATGCTGAATACGGTTGAGTTTCATTCCATATACCATTCAAGTCTCTCCCTACTCCATATCAATCGTTGCCAACGATGCTGTGGGATCAGAGGTACAAGATGGGGACGGTATGAAAACAATCCAAAAGATCTTATTGGGCGATAACCTGTCTTCATTGATATTACCCTTCCGACAGCATCAAACCACTGGTTCGCAACTGCTTTTGTTGTGGAAAATAGATCTCTAAGTTCTAGTTGCCTCAAATTATGATCCTGTCTGTCTTTGCCGTCCAATACCCCCAACTCGTCGATTTCGGCCTTCTAGAAACCACATTCTCAATTACTGTAGGTTCGTTTCGATTCACCCGATTAGCGAGTTCTCTAAAAGGAAATCTGGCTTTATGTAACCTGATTATCCAACCCCTCTCAAACTAGGAAAGTTTAGTGAAATTAGCGCGTCTGCGAACTCTAGGCATGATGATGCCATGAAACAACAATAAATCAAACAAATTCAACACAGAAAAATCACTAAGTATTTAGTAAACATGTTCATATGGTTCGAATCCTAATATAACAAAAAATTTCTTAACCAAAAATGTAGGGCTTGGAATGCCTTCAAAATTTTATCAGCGTATGCTTCCATAATAGCAAATAGGTTAACAAGTTTTTATCAAATTTCAATAAATAATTCTGGGTGTTGCATTTTCTTTGTCACTCACAATCAGTATATCTACATGTATAACCACTATATATCCAACTGTATATCCAGAATATATCCAACTGTATGTCTTACTTCTAACACCAAATATAACAGTTTAATTCCTTTCTGTTTTATGAGTTCGACGACTAAAACACTCAACAACACTTTTAACACTTTATTTAAATTTCAAACACTTTACACTTTCTCTTCTTAACTTTTTTACTTTTACAGGTAAGTCTGTGAAGTGGGACCCCCCATTTATTGCTTTAAATATTCAAATTGAAAAAAAAATATTTTATACAATAATATTTTGGTTTTTGCTGCTCTATATTTTGCGAACAACGTTATGTATACAGGCTGTATCAAAAGGCCCGTACAAGAACAAAGTTTATTTTTTTAACTAACACCCTATATTTTTTGTAACATTTTTGTTTTCTGCATATTTTCTAGATATTTTTTATTCAGCAAAGCATATTCCTATATTCAATTGTTAACGAGATATTTTCATTTAAATACAAATTTAGAATGAAAAAATCCGCTTATCTCCTAATGTTGTTTTACGTTTCTATGGTTTTAGCGGTTTTTGAAGAGTGACAAAACAGCCATAGTAATAATTAATAAGTAATTAGATATGACATGACGAGTAAAAATAGGTAAAACCTTAAACAAGGAAAAAACGATTACAACAATCTTTTTGCAGATTAATATTTTTATTAATTTTACAAATGAATAAAAATGTCATTTTCACATTTTTATTAATCTCTGTAGCATATATAGTTACTATGCAAATTTCAAAAAACCGCTGAAACCATAGAAACGTAAAACAACATTAAAAGATGAGCAAATTTTTCCCATCTAAATTTGTATTTAAATGCGAATATCTCGTAAACACCTGAAAATAGGGATATGATATGCTTAATAAAAAATATCTAGAATTTTATGCAGAAAACAAAAATGTAACAAAAATATAGGGTGTCATTTAAAAAAATGAACTTTGTTCTTGTACGGACTTTTTGATACACCCTGTATACATAACGTTGTGCAAAATATAGAGTAGTAAAAACCAAAATATTTTTGTAAAAAATATTTTTTCCCAATTTGAATATTTAAAGCAATAAACGGGGGGTCTCACTTCACAGACTTACCCTGTATGAGATTTCTAACTAACTATGGTTTACTGCACCCTTTACATACCAAACTTACAAGTTCTGCATAAGTCTAGAAACAATCATACTTCTTTAGATCATTTTTCCTATGACGTCTCACTACAAAATAACTAGAAACTTCTCCTATTTAGGAATGCTTCCATGTAAGTCTTTACATTTGTCATTAGCATGGTAACAATATGTTTGGACTTATACTTCAAGTCCAAAATTTCTGTCAATGACGCATCGCTCGCCTTTAGAGTGCCCCGGGTTGTGTGGGGTCAGGGGAATCAATTCCAGTGGCGTGTGCATTTCAGAAAATAAATGATAAAATTTCGTCAAAACATGAAAATATTTTTTACAAGCAAAAGTTATTTTCTCACATTTTCATCAACCCTTTACATTAGTAACAAGCCTATATTATTTTGGTATTATTCGGATTAATGAAAAATGTAATTTTTTTCCTTAATTTTGCACACCTCCTATTTTGAGGTCATAGAACACAAATTTGAGTTTTTTTGTCGATTTCTCAAGGTTTTTCGAAAAAAATTACTTTAATTTTACCTTTTCCGATTTTATTTTGCTACATGAAAAAAATAATAAAATTTCAGTCTTAACATAAATTAAAAAAGATGTAAAAACAGAACGATAGACAATCCAAGTTACACTGACTTGCCAATTTACCACCGATCTTGCAAATTCAATATTAAATACGATATTTACATGCATTGCTTCATCAAAAATATCCACTATATAAGGAACACAAAAGCCCTGAGATCATTAGCTTATAGAATCCAATAACTATTTCGGGTCTTTTAAGTTCCAGATTTAGGATTTCCATGTCGAGGATATTTTTGATCAAACATTGGGGGCCGAGCGAAGCAAGGTTCGCATACCTTATAAAAATGTCATAAAGAAAACTATTACAACTTGGCAACAGATCAACATTTTTAGAATTTCGAGTTGAATTCGGACGTAAACGTTTTACCTACTTTTTATTAAAAAATAAGGTTTTTTACGTACCTTTTGAGTGATTTTTTTAAATATTAAAATAGTATGAGTTTTTTAAATATGTTTTCGTGCAAATGATTGAATTTCAAGGAGTACGTCGTAAAATAGAATTAAACAATTCAATCAATATTCTTTTGAAATACTATAAGAGGCGACCAAAAAAAACAGCTTCTGTTTTTTTTGGTCGTCATGTTTAACAATCGGAAAGTAGAGAGTGTGCAAAAATAGCGAAAAAATCGCATTTTCCAGTATCCGAATATTTACTAACATTGTTTATTTGCCTTTTAAAACTCTGAATACCGTACGCGAAAAAACTTTTGTTAAAGTTGCACATATCTCGACAGCATCCAAAGTGGTTAGTTCTGGATTTCGTTCCCGAATACCATGGTAAATATTTTTAACCATTATTCGTTCTTTTAACGTTAACTGAGTTTTTTTTGTAGGCGAATAACTAGTTAAAGGTTAGTTAATATTTATAGTTTACTGAATTAAAAGCACTTAACAACACTAAATCTTTATATACAATTATATACACTAAATAAGATAAACTATAATAAAATTGGCACAAAACAATATTTATATACTACTATTATTAGACCTTTATAATATTTAGAAAATACCTATATAGCAATTAAAATTTAAACTTACAAAATCTGTCCATAATCAATAACAACTAAATAAAATCATCGAACAGCACGAAAACCCTGTCGATACGCTTATTTTCAAGTCTCTTCAAGTTTTAAACTAAGGAATGTGTGTTGCCACTTTATTGTCTTTTCGATAACAATGATTTCAATACATATTGGCGTGCTATTTTAAGTGCGATTGCTGGCTGG
>JAHBCN010018573.1:0-16896 GCA_019359885.1 Listronotus oregonensis
TCCACACTTACAAAAAACTTCCTTCTCTTGCCCACCGGCGTAATTACATACTATCCCTGTTACTCAGAGCAACGGCGACAGAGGTTGCTCTGAATCGCAGTATAGATTGTAGTGACCAATACGCGCAAATTTTCGCTTCATAATATACTACGGCCCAGAGCGCCGGTTAAAAATGCTATGTATGCATGTTTTAATGGTGTGAAAATGTGTTGGATTATTATGAACTCTTAATAGTATTATTATTTATTGTTTTTTAAAACTTTTTTATGGTACCCTATCTATCACGTCCATCGTTATCATAACTAAAATAAAAAATATATATAATATTGATTTGAGTAATTCACAACGCCGTAGTTATTGATATTTATCTTTGTTAAACTGTTTTGTTGCCAAATTGATCGGTCAAACTTCATAATGTATTTCTATTTATCATTATTTTTAATAATTATTATATCTACGTAAATCATGACTTTTTTTCTTAAAATGGATACTATCTTTAACATAACCTTAATACAAACAAAAATTAACAAACCTTGCAACTATGAATTATGATATTAATGAGGACCCAAAGAACCATCTAACTGTAAAGCACCTATTAATGTTTTTTTCAAGAAATGGCATACGTTAGCAATTCAACTACTTCTTCTCTTGCAGTAGCTGAAAACCACAACTAAAAAAAAATGAAAAAGAAGCACACCAAAATTTTCAAATATTATTGAAATGGTTAAAAATAACATATCACCAGACTCAACAAACATTATCGTTCGACTAAATAAATGTCTGGAAAAAATTAAAACTCCTACATGCATTTGCTAATAAAAAAAAATATTCGGGGTGGAAAAAAAATTAACGTTCAACCGACATCAATTAGTAGGCGCACACAAAGACCTGGTCTCACGTCTGGTTCCAAAAGGATTCAGGCTGGAAGGCCCGCCAAAAATGAAAATCTTAATAGGAAACGCAAAGCCTCAAGATCCTTAAGTGAAGCGGTCCTTGTTAATAAACGTAGTGCTAAATCTCACTAATGTATAGGTATTTTATTTTATTCTGTTTTATCTTCATAATTTTATTTTATATCAACTATGTCCGTTTTTTTAAGCTTAATGTTGTTTTATTTATATGGGTTTGTTTTCTTTTATTTTAAGCACGATATAATAAGTACATCACGTATTTATAAAAAGTGTATTTTTTGTAATAATTAGAAAAATTAAATACTAAATAAAATGGTTTGATTTCCACTTTAATTCTAAGGATTTAAAATATACAACTGTGATACACCTACATTTGAGAACTCTGACAATACTTCCCTCTACGTACCTCTGAAATAACTCCCTCGTGATGTAGTACTTATCTGTCAAAACGTTATTATGCTTATGCTTTTTGTTATTATAAAGTTATAAGGGATTAAGGTTAAAGCAGGTATTGTATCAAAACAATAATTTATAATAGTTCAGGACATTAAACAAAACAAATCTGTCTGAGGATTTTATGCATGCAATAAAACCCCCATTTAAATACCTTTGTAAGTACCCATCCAAAGAATTTCAACACATTTTCATAGTGATACAACATGCTATACAGCATTTTATAAAATATTTTTAACCGCCGCTCTGGGCTGTAGTATATTATGAAGTGAAAATTCGCGCGTATTCGTCACTACAATCTATACTGCGACTCAGAGCAACCTATATCGCCGGTGCTCTGAGTAATAGTATAGTATGTAATTACGCTGCCCACCGACGAGCTGTAGAGTTTGTCCCTTTTTTTATAGGTATTTTTACGGCTTCTTCTCAACTTGAGAGACCTCAAACTTCCCACTTGTTCGTTCCTTCATCCCTAGAGTGTCCAGATTATGAAACCTGCTACCCGCAGAAGCTTTTATCTTTTTTCCCCAAATCTCCAAATATTTAAGTCTCATGTGAATAAATTTCCTATTACCACACTTCAGACACTTACGGAATGTTAGTACTTATGCCTTGGCCTTCGTGGACTGTCCCAAGATAAAAAAAGTAGGTCATATTGATTTTTTTACACTTTTTTAATATTTTTTTACAATTCGCCTATTGATAATACCTGTTTCAAAGCCCGCGTATGTTTTGCCGATCTATATCGCCGCCAAAGCTTTGTTAGATTTTGACAGCGCTAGACAAAACAAGACGCGAATATATCAAAAGGCGGTTATCGCAGTATTAAAATATGATTGGAAGAAGAAATAAAGATGTTATTTCAAGAAAATAAGAAAGAGATCAGTTATTTTACTTTTTTTAATTTTTCAAAATTTGTTTATAGCATATTGCGGTATAAGTTTGCAGACCCTAAAAATATTTTTTAACATTCTTGGGGGGGAGGTAATTATCCCCTCTACCCACTTCCTATACCTACGCCAGTGGACGCCAAAATATACACAACAGACGCTATTTGTACTTTGATCGTCTAAGGGTTTAAGAGTCCATTCGCGCCGCGAAAATTGGATCCAATTTGGGGTTCGGGACATAATGTTTTTCTCAAAAACGGTATAAGTTATCGATAATTTTCAAAATCTATATGAAAGCGAACACTTAAATCTAGGCTTCTGCTGTAATAGTTTTTTTAAATTTGGATTTAGTTTTTAATATTTCCTTGAGCGAAAGTCACCCTAAAATAAGTTATGTTTAGATACAATTTTCTCTTAACTTGACTCATATTTCAAAAATCCGCTACAGCAGAGGCATAGATTATTGTCTTACCTTTAACATGGTGTATAATTTATGTTATTTAAGTGAAAAATATTTACCGAAAAACGTTATCTCCTGTAGGCTTGCAATCGGAAACAACATCGCATCGATACACCGAATTTGGAAGAACCTAAATAAAATATAATATTTTTAATGCGACTATACGAAAATTGTGGTGTGGGAGTTTATTACTCTTCGCCCACCGTCTCCACGTCTTTTTGCCCGACCCCTAAGGTGTAGCGTAAATGCACTCTTAAGTTATTGTTCTTTCCTTTTAAACCTCATCATCAAATTTCTGATCAAAAAACCCCTTTTTACTCCACTTTATTCAATACACGGTACGTTAGCTCTTAGTTGATTGTCCATAGATAAAAAGAAACGTGATTAAACCAACAATAAACCATTTACCATCCCAAATTAAAAAAGCATTGTTAATGAAACTGAGCTCGTTACTTTATACACTTACAACTCCGCTACAATAGCGTGTAACACAACAATATCAAAACAAAAGTCCGTTGTTGAAATATATTTCTCTAGAGCTCTCTAAAAACAATGCGAAAACGAATTGTTTAATATCCTGACAGACGCTCCGAAATAGAGCCGAGAGCAGAGCTAGCGCTGCAGGAACAAAGCGAGTGGACGGTTGAAAAGGGTGAGAGGCGTGACGAGTGTAATTGTGTCCAGAGAGGCTCATTAGCTCGTTTTAATTGCCAGTACAATCTAATACAAAACGGGATAAGGACACCTTCCGCTGGGCCCTGTGGATATCATGGTCCTTTGGGTGTTAATACTACGTATACACGTTTTTAAGAGACATCGCACATTTTTAATGCATTTGTGAAAATTGCGCTGTAATTTCTTGGTATTATTTAAATTAGAAAATGGAGAGAGACCAACAATAAATACCTGAAATTCCAAAACAAAACAAAAATTTAATTTTTTGTCAAAGTCTAGCGAGTATTTACTTTTTTGTTATACCATTTTGGATATTCTAATTTAACCCCAAAGCTCTATTATATAAAATAAACTATTTCTTTTGTTACTAAAAATGAATTCCAAATCTTATTTGAAGAGTCGGCGAAAAAAACCATGGAAATCAACTCGGTAAGCCGGTTTTATTGGTATACTTTAAAGCTGATTTTTTTTGAAATAAATAAATTTTAATGTAATTTTGGAAAAAAAGACTGACGTGGGTAAAAAAACAGTAAAAAACCAAAAAGCAGTCAGGGAAAAAAACAGGCACCAAGGAAGAATGAAAATGATTTAATAGTGTTTTATGCAACTAGTTAGGGAGTTTTATTTTGTGTAACGAGCGTCATTTCTGCAGGCCGAGTGTAGCGAGAGCCCGCAAAGTAGCGCGAGTCCCACAAAATTAACTTTTCCTAACGTGTCCCATACAAGGTTTTTTATTAGAAGAACATAAAAAAAAATTGATATAGTAGTTTTTCAAACCCTGTATTTAGTTCGGTTGCTAAGCATTGTTTAATAGCGACGTCTTTAGTGACATACGGCCAAGTGATGAACGTGATGAAGTTAGCAATAGACTTAAAAATGAACACTCTTGGCAACAGGGCATAACTTAAATGGTAACTATTTGTCAAAAAATAATTTAGTTAGGGATTTTGCATTCAAAATTAAATAGACATATAAAAAAATTTAAAAAATAATTTCCTTGCACATAATATGAAAAAATAGGTTCGGCACTCCAACAAGAGTCATATTATAAATTAAAAAAAAACAAGCAGCATCATAGATAACTTAAATGACTTATACTGCAGAACGTCTTTAAATTTGGGTTTTTAACAGGTTCTTTCATATAGTTCATGCCTACTACATTTTATTGATACATTCAGGTAGGTACACCAAGAGTAAACAAACTATTTGCTTTATTTTCCTAGAAAATTGATGTTTTAATTTAATACATGTTAGTAAAACTATTTTTTCCATTGCTTTATTACTTACTGCTGTTTATTATCCATCTATGCTTTTTAAAAACAGAAGAATTGAAATAAATTTATATAATAACTACTACTATCAAGAACTAACCACTTTTCTAAGTTAAAGCGTGTCCAAATCTATAACATGCGGTACTAAAAAAAACCGTTATACACCCGATGTGATACAGGTGTACGATCAGTGAAAGGCCTTTGTCGGAATCTAAGTTAAAAGCACTCTAAGGTGTAAAACGAAAATTTTTACGAGCCTCAGAGCTTGGTGTGCTCCTAAAAGTTTAACAATAAAAAAGGGGAATTATGTGAAATCATACAAAACGCTCTTGAGCTACTCCAAAAGTCATCTGATCTAGCGTGCGTGTAAAGATTATATGTATATGCTCTGTTTCTACAACCAATAACATCTTTTCCTTGCGATGCAAAAATTCTTAGATCAAGTTTTACACCCTAGAGTGCGTTTAACTTAGATTTCGACAAAGGCCTTGCACCGATCGGACCTATACCACATCAGGTTTTTAACGGTTTTTTTAGTACCGCATGTTATAGCTTCGGACACGCTTTAACTTAGAAAAGAGGTTAGTTCGTAGTGGTTATATAAAAATATAAATTTATTTCAATTCTTCTGTTTTTAAAAAGCATAGCTGGACAATAAACATCAGTAAGTAATAAAGCAATGGAAAAAATAGTTTTACCAATATATATTAAATTAAAATATCAATTCTAGGAAAATAAGGCAAATAGTTTGTTTACTCTAAATGTACCTACCTGTATCAATAAAATGTAGTAGGCATGAATTATATAAAAGAACCTGTTAAAAGCCCAAATTTAAACAAGTTCTGCAGTATTAGTCATTTGAGCTATCTATGATGCTGCTTGTTTTTGAAGAAAATGTATAATATGACTTTTGTTGGAGTGCCAAAGTTTTTTTTATATTCAGTGCAAAGGTAATTATTTTTTAAATCTTTTTTATGCTTAATGAATTTTAAAAGCAAAATTCCAAACTAAATTATTTATTGTCATCCAGTTAATCCAGTTGGCATGAAACGTGCTATGTTGTCAATTTTTTAAATTTTTCACTCTTTGTTAAATTTAGCAATTGCTAACTTTAACAACGCGTTTATCACTCGGCCGATAGTGTTAGAAAGTTTTTACATTTCTCAAGCCAAAAAATGTCGGTATCTAGTTTGGATGTCTCTAGTGATGTGGAGGAAGCTGCTCATGTTGCAATATTGAGCCTCAAAAATTTAATAATTGGTTTAAAGAAAAGAATATTAAGTATTTTTTCAGCTTGCAATAATGTTTGGTGTAGCAGGTGCTTGCCGAAAGTCTGAGTTTGAGACATTTTTAGGCTTAAAAAATTTAGTGGATGGAGAAATATATATATTAAAATAAGGATTCCCATTATAAAAACTAATACATGATTTTTTTAAATTTGCTATTACAGAAATGGACATAGAGGAGCTCGATTTTTTGAAATCGTAAGGCAATATATGCGTTTACGACCAAAAGATATTAAATTTTAAAAAATTTATACGCAGCCTATTACAATAAATACGTTCGGTATCAAATACGGTAGCGCAGGGTTACGTAGAAAATTCAGTCGAAACAAAAAAAGAATAGCTCAAAACATTCTTGAGAAGTCCAATTTGATCAAGAGGGATATCTTCATAAATAGCATTTACACCTTGAATATTCCGCATCAATGCCGTCTTCATAAAAGTGCAATTAAACTTCTTTTAAAGCAAGCAATAGCCAACAAGCAATAATCAGTGAATCCCCTAGATCAAGATTTTATTATTCGTAATCGTAAGAATATACGTACTTTTACGGAAATTACTTTTCTAGTGTGACATTTGTACTGTACAAAAGTATAAAAAATATATAAATTTTTTTTTTGATTGTTAAAACCTATCCTTACTTTTTCTTCGATATTTCTAAAAATGTCCAATATTTTTAATATTTACGAGACACGTTCGGAAATTTTCAATATTTCCATTTCCATGGAAATACTTTCACTAAAAATATTTCCATTTACAACACTACTCATGTGACAGGCAGAGATCCTGACCACTGTGCACTCGAAGAAGCAGTCCTCTTTAAAAAAAAATGAACTAAATAAACTTTGCTTTTTAAAATAATTAAACTACCCACCAATTAGGTTACAAGAACTTTATAACGCTAACATTGACTAGCATTAAAAGGGCCTGGGTCCCGAAACCAAATAAATACATCGGGGCTAATTCACAAACGAATATACAATATAAGAAGTTAAATTGAATTAGCTACTCAGAACTCCAATTATGTTATTACTAATGTATCAGGTTACCACAAATTGAATAAAAACTATAAGGACACTTACACAATAGTTATATTCTCATGTCAGTCTAGTGTCATTTTACATGCAATGGGAGTTGGAACGTGCGTTCAGGGCTTTAGGGTTCATTGGATGAGATTTATAGACGTAAGGGTTGGGATTCGAGTGAAAGTCGTGTTTATGGGATCCTTTTAAATTTTAAGGTAAAATGTGAGCTTTTAATCGTTGCTGTTTCTGTTTCTGCGAGGCACCTTATTAGGCTAAGATTCGAATTAGGAACGACCTTCACCCGTCTGCCAACTGGATGATTTTTTTTCTGATCAAATATTATATTATGTAAATAAAAATATCGTAAATAAGTTGCCTAAAAAATAATTATTAAAGCTATAAATAACGAAAACATTTTTTTTTCTTTTTGATTTTTCGTTTATAATGTCAATTCCTATTTTTTTTATTCTGCATGAAATACACCACTAATTTTTATTTCCTCAATTTTGTACAAAAACACACATTTTATAAAGCGCCACATCAAAGAAAATTGTCTGGGATAAAGCATTGTTCAAACTAAAAAGTTTTATGTAGCTTAAGTTAAGTCCTATTGTAGTCGAGGAAACGAAGAAATGCCCGAAGGATTTTTTGTGCAGTAAGATGGATTTGAATGCGGTTTTTTGCATTCGATTCGTATGAACGTCTACAAACGTTGTGAACAAATTTAATTAATGGGAAATGAAAAACTGCCTTTGTACAATAGAAAAATGGTATTTTTGAAATGCATTTAAAAGTTTGCAATAATAAAACATTTATAACTAGGTAAATAATGATAAAAATAAGCCCAAATTTGTTACTCGAAGGTTTTCGAGGTCGCTGTACACGAATATGATATTGGCAAGGGTCTACGGACTACCTGGTGCGCGCTAAGGATGGTGTAAACGTCGTCTTCTGGAATTTTACGGCAATTTCTTTTCATATTTACCCAATTTTGTTACTCGGAGGTTTTCGAGGTCGCTGAACACGAATATGACATTAACAAGGGCCTACAGAGTACTTGGTGCGCCCTAAGGATGGTGTAAACGTCATCTTCTGGAGTTTTACGACAAATCGTTCTAATATCAGCCCAATTACTAGGGGGGTTTTTAAGGTCGCTGAACACGAATCTGACATTGACAAGGGTCTACGGAGTACCTGGTGTGCGCTAAGAATGGTGTAACCGTCGTCTTCTAGAGTTTACGACAGTTCCCCAATATCAGCCCAATTTTGTTTTTTTGGGGGCTTTTGAGGCCCTTGCCAATATCATTTTTTTTCAGCGACCACAAAAAACCCCGAGTAAAGAAATTTGACCGATATTAGAAGGATTTGTCGTAAATCTTCGAAAAGACGTTTACACCATTCTTAGCGCAAACCCCCTGTCAATGTCATATTCGTTTCCGCCAACCTCTTGAGTAAGAAATTTGGCTGATATTAGAAGGGGTTTTGTAAAATTCCGGAAGACGGCTTACACCATCTTAGCGCGCACCGGGTAGGTCCTTGTCAATGTATTTTATGCTCGGGGACCTCGAAAACCCCCAATAACAAAATTGGACTTTGGACAAACTGTAAAACTCCAAAGACGACTTCTACCTAGGCGAGGGCCCAAGTACTCCATGGGCTCTTGATAATTTCATATTTGTGTTCAGCGACCTCGAAAATTAAATTTGTTTACAAGGTTTGTTGGGGTTGATCAATCGAATGCAAAAAACCGCATTTAAATTCATCTTACTGCACAAAAAATCCCTCGTAAGGCCAATTTTTGTGCTACGTTTCCTCGACTATTGTGGTTCAATAAAAAAAAAATTGGCAAATTATCAAAATTATCTTGTAAATCTAAAATTTTGCACTTGAGCTAAAAACATAATATTTAGAATTTTTTTTCGATCTTTTCAGAAATAACCTCACTTTTTGAAATTTTTTACAAAAGACAGATAGTATGGGGATAATACGTGACTACTTTTTTTTTGTGGTTAATTTTTATCTCGATCACAGCACAAATTACAATACAGATAATTTTCATGCAAAAAGCTTTGGTTCGACATGTGTACCGTGGGTCTGGCCCGCATTAAATAGCTATACGCTACATCAGCATTTCTTAAACTTTTTTTGCCCAGCATACGTTAATTTTCCAACTTTTCCGAACCAATCCAGAAGGCACTATCATCAATCTAAACCGAAGGGCACTTCGTTTGGCATCGGATAAAATCCTTCGTAGAATCCATTGGATGTTTGCTGATTTCCCCCTATATTTCCATGCTCTTGTTTTTTTTAAGTTTTTGGAAATTGAGCTTCGACAGCGATTTATTTATTGCCAAAGCATTTTGTTATTTATTTCAGGCCATTAGACCCGTAATATGGAACTGGAAAAGTAAGTTTATTGCTCTTATTTGATATTTCTAGGTTATGATTTAATTTAATCTTGTTTTATTTATTTTTAGGAATAAACTGACGACTTGCGAATTTTGCAACATGAATTTTCAAGTATATCGATAAAAACCGACATATAAGAACAAAACACTCAGACCAAGATATAGTTTCTACATCAGAAGGATCCAAAGAACTCAGCATATCATATGCCCAATTTGCATAAACCAAACTTCTTTTCCATTCCATACAGACTTGAATAAACTTTTAAAAGTACTTTTCATAACTTAACTATAAAAGAATCTACTTTGTATTTTAGGAATTTTAAAGAGTTTCAGCTTGGAGGACCCAGGAGAATAGAAGTAGACTATGCTTGCTGTACAGGAAAAAATATGCACACGGTGAAGAAAAGAAAGTATATGAGTGTAACAGAAGTATTCAAAGGTGCTTGTGTAGTGATGTATAAGGAAGTATAATTATTGTATGGTATTATTCTTTTGGATTTGCCAGCACAGCTCAAAAACGTAGTGTGAAAAGTGGAGGTAGTATTCATATTCATGGAACATGTCCTTCAAGAATTATGGTTAACATTTCAGGAGGGTAAATATTTTTTTAATAATGTTATTACTACAGCTAATCTTTTAATTTTCTTTTAGGATCTGTGACTGTAAAGTTTGTTGAAACTCATGTGGGGCACACTGATGAACTAAGGACCAAGAGATTATCTAAAAATCGAACAAGAGACAATTGTTTAAAAATTAACTGCAGGTGTATCGAACCAAAGGATAATTGAAGATTCACGTATAATCAAAATGATCAACTCGGGAAGAAACCTTGTAACAGAACTAACTATGGATGTAATGCTTGTTGACCGTTTGGTTAATAATTAGTATAGGTTTTTCTCTGATTGTGCCATCTTTTCTGTTAATTTGATTGCGTTAAAAAGATTGTTAAGTGGAAGTATGTGGGGCCCGTCTTCCTTATATGGTTTAGCTAGTTTACTCTCTTTTATTTGCCTTAAGTTAGTTTAATTTAATTTAATTTGTTTGGAATTTAATTTTGTTGTTTTTGTCGTACCATTTAGAATATCTTATTCTGTAGTGTACTGATTTGTAAATAAATAAATAAATAACATATACAAGATGTTTCTTAATAACATGCTAATATTTAATGGGGTGATTCTTGGACTCATTTTAAGAAAAAAACTTCATATGAATGTATGTCCTAAACGTTTTTTCTCTTTTGAGATACAGGGTGTTAAAATTTTAAGAAAAAAATAATTTTATTGTCATTTTCCCTACCACTTTAAATATTTTAAAGAAAATTGCTGTACGGCGTTTATGCTTAAAGAGCATTTTCTAACCTAAGAAACATTTTGAAGAAATTATTTTCAAAATTACATAAATCGTTTTTTTTCGTAATTGGTCCAGTGAGATGCAAATAAAGGGAATTTATTTTTTTATGGGAAAACGGTGAATCGTACGAAAAAAAATCAAGTAACCCAAATTTGTTTTAAAATGAACCGAGGACTCCAAAAATAATTTTTATTTTAAAAAAAAGCAGTGGCGGACTACTTTTTCCTTCAAAAATATCTAGTCAGAGTCCAGTACGGACGCCACTGTTGGAAATAAAAAAAAAGTTTCTTAGGTTAAAAAGTGCTTTTTTAATGCATAAACGCCCCTACCCAAATTTTTTATAAAAAAAATTTAAAGTGGTATGAAAATGACAATAAAAATTTTTTTTTTTAAAATTTTAACACCCTGTATCTCAAAAGATAAGACGTTTAGGAATACATTCATAGGTTTTTCTTAAAATGGGTCCAAGAATCACCCCCTTAAATATTAGCATGTTATTAGGGCACCCTGTATAGGGCAAAATATAAAATAAAAGCTGAATTATAAAATTTTATTATAATATCATTTATTTATATTTCATTTACCCTAAAAAAAATAATAAAATAGTATAAACACAACACATTGTTACTTTTTTTTTTAAAACCTATACAATAATGTACAATACCTAAATAATAAATTCTAATCACATAAATCAAACTAAAGGATCAAAAACATTCATTCACCAATCTATCAAAAAAATAAAAAGCCTCGAGTGGTCGATTTACAGTTTAAAAAGGCGCCATTGTCGTAACTGGCGCCGCGTTCTCATTGGCCGGCACCTTTGGGAAAAATTTAAACCCCTATGCTTTTTTGCCCCGGACCAGAAAAAATTTTAAAAAAAAAAAACGCGGACCAGTGATTTTTTTTTAAAAAAAAAAAAACTAGGTTTTAAAACAACCCCCTTCGGGAATTAATCGTAACATTTTTATTATCATTTACTTACAATAATACCTAAATGTAAAAATATATAATTTTTACTTACATATAAAAATTAGGTATAAAAAACTTTAACAAAAATCACAGAAAATTATAAAAACAAATCACAAAGTCATGGACATAGAAACACAAACAAAAAAATTTTCTCTTACGATTACTAAAAAAGTAAATCAATAGCATTTACAAAAAATATAATTTGTTGTTTGTAATAATAATTAAGTACTTATCATAAATAACATAGAATTAAAATTAGTCTAAGATATTTAAATTTTGTAACTTTATCAATTAAAATTTAGTTATTATTATTTTTTAATAAGTACATTTTTTTGCGGATAGAAGAAATTTTCAGCGGACTAAAAAAAATTTTCCCCCCGGACGGTTGAGAAAAAAAGCGCTATATTATACTTTGGGCTTTTTGATAAACTTGTGTGTCTCTTCAAAATTCATTTTTTAAAATTTCCAATATTCTGTCTAAAATTTGCCTATTGTTAATACCTGTTTTAAAGCCCGCATATCTTTTGCCGATCTATATATCCGCCAAAGCTTTGTTAGATTTTGACCGCGCTAGACAAAACAGGATGCGAATATATTAAATCGCAGTATTAAAATATGATTAAAAGAAGCTAAATATGTTATTTCAAAAAAATAATACAGAAGAGATCAATATTTTTTTTTAATTTTTTTTTTATTTTGTTAGTTGCATGTAATATAGCTTACGCTATATTATACTTTGTTGTTTTTGATAAACTCGTATGCTGCTTAACAATTGATTGTTTAAGTGTGAATTATTAAGCCAATCTTGTTTACTGATTGTACATTTGGGGGTTTTTTCGGCTTCATTGGACATCACATTGCAGGGGCCAGATGGGAGGAGGGGACTGACCCCTAAAACATAGCTCCCCAAAAACGCCAATGAAAATATGGCTATTAGTATTGGGGAACAACTATGTCTTAAATTTTCCTTAAAGGTCTATTCATACACATCAGCACGTCTCAGTCGCGATCCGTGAAGTTGTACCAGTCTCCTTGAAAGAAATATTGCTTATTTTTTTTTTAATCAACAAAATCAACACGTTGACATAGTTAGGCACATGCCCGTTAGTCTTGTTTTTTTAATCTGTTTCGCCCCCAAAAAATATTCGTTGCCGACGATATTTTTCATTTTTTACCGAGCGGGTAAATGGATAAATTTAAAAATTTCACACGGAAAACAAGCGTTTTTGCAAAATTTTTCCCAACTGGCGAATTTTGTGTTTTTCGGTAAACCCCTGGAAGGACGACAGGAAGGGGTTCAAAATTGGGGGTTTTATAACTGATTGCTGTTTGAGCATCATACTTGAAAATAAAGTATAAAAAAATTTTCGACCGAACGGATATTTTTCTCACTTTCAGGTCGTGACGCCGGAACAATTTTCAAATTTTCGGGCAATGACGGAAAATAAAATTTTCCAAGTAAAAAATTGAAATTCCAAACAAAAAAAATTTTAAATATATAAATTTTTTTTTTGAAAACCTATTTTTTTTATTTTTCGACCAAAAACTCTTTAAAATTCCCGTAAGTCCCAAAAAATTCCGCATGGATCCCGGATCCTCTTTGGTTAGAATGCGGAATCCTACCCTTTTTTAAATTTTCCGTAATTCAGGAATCCAAACGTTACAGAAGCTAAAATTTTCTGGCAATATTATATTATCGAAAAACCTTATATAATATTCCCTCTTTTCCCAAAAATATTATCCTTTTTTATTAAAAAATAACCGGGAAATTCAAAAATTTTAAAATTTAATTTAAAAAAATTCCATATAATAAAGACGATATATCTTTATAGGTTTGGTTTCAAAACGGCGTCCAAAAGGCGGAAAGCGAAAAACAAAAAAAACAAAGAAAAAGGGATGGGCATGAAATAGTAAACAGGGAAGGGGAAACAAAAAAGGAAAAATAAATATTTTTTTAAAAATAATAATTTATACACTAAAAATAAAAACTTTAAAAACTTAAAATTATTTTATTTTATAATTGAAGATGGCCAAACCACTAGTTCTCCAGAAATAACACCCACAGGAGATCTGGGAACAGTTTCTCAAGTAGAATCGGTGGATCAGGACCCCAACCTAGCCGAACTTTCCCGAACCCGTTCCTTAAACCCCCTCATCCCCCCAAGTAATCCTCATCCCCGCTTCGGAACCCCAAACAGCTACACATTCAACTTTTTCGCATATTTTCCCCCTTTGGTGATGGGAAAATCCTATACAATAATATATTTATAAGTTCTTTTATCTAATTGGAAAAAAAAAAAATTTTTTAAGTTTTAGCATAAAGCCGTGAAAAATGATTTTGGAATATTTTAAAAACGGTTTTCTTTAATTAAAAAATGCTTAAAAAAAATTAGGTTAATAATAAAAAAGTTTTTTCTGATTTTTTTTTTATAAAAATTTCTAAATTGATACGCGTGCCCAAAAAAGAAGCTCCGGCTCTGCTCCAAATCTGAATTTTTGCCAACTTAAATTTATACACACACACACTGATTTTTCACCAAATTTTTCTAAATTTTTTTACCGCCGAATAAAAGGGTATCTTAATAAGTGAGACGGCCATTTTTTAAACCTCATTCCTGTGTTTTTTCTTTAATCTTTAAAGGACATGGCACATAACATGGATTTGGCTCTCAAACAATTTTTTTAAATTTGAGTATTTGTTTCTTGATCAATGAAACATCTTTTAAATGGGGGACATTTTTTTGCGGGCCCTATAGGGGGGCCCCAAAAAAATCACTGGGGTTCCCTTTTAAAATCTTTATTAATTCTAATAAAAAGGGATAAAAGAGAAAAAATTTTCTAAATCCAACGGAATAATATTTTATATATTTTTAAGTTAAAATTTTAATTTACATTTAACATACGGGGGTGGTCAGTATCAAATAAACAATATGGGTTATCCAACTACAATTTTAATATTTATATACTTGTATTTTTTTTAAAATTTTTTTCTCTGACAGTTTGTTCCCACAAGTATTCTGTGACATGAAAAGATGTCATAGTTTTAAATTTTGCACATTTTTTGGCAATTTTTTAACAGAGGTATAAAAAATTAAGCTCCCATAACTAAAATAATTTTCATGTAAACCTACAGGGTTAAGTATCTAAAAGGTTTCTTTCCCCCTTTCCCCCCGATTTACCTATACTTTTGGAAAAGTCGTTTAGGATAAATCGTTTGAAAATATATACAAATATATCAAAAAAATAACATTTCTTGGCAAAAACATGTTTATTTTTTTGATCTTGACACCCGTATGTGTTGAATGCAAATCCTTTTTTTTAACTCTCCAAATGTAAATTTATTTTTTTTTGGTTTAGGTGATAAATCGACTTTAGGCATTTAAATTAGTATAACCAGGAAAGCTTTAATTTTTCAGGTTTTTTTGGCCCCACAGGAATGTCTTATTTAAAAATGTTTCTTTGACCTATAACAAAATAATTAAATTTTTAAAAAAAGTTGACCCAAAATTATATTTGTGTGCCATATCAATTATTATTTTTTGTTATAGCGTTATTTAAATTTTTGGGTGTAGAATTGAAAAAGAGTCAAACTTGGTTGGGGTTCCCTTAAAAAAAAGTAATTAACAATGAAAAATCTATTTTCATTTTAAGTATGACATCCCAAAAATATAGGTAAATCCCGTAGATCTTTAGATACTTCACACTGTAGATGTATAAGAAAATTTTTTTAGTTATGGGTAGCAATTTTATTTGACCTCTGTTAAAAATTGCCAGAAAATGTGCAGTTTTAAAACTATTACTTTTTTTTGTCACAAAATATCTTGGGGAAACAAACCTAAAAAAATCTTTAATTTAAATATCCCTGTATATTCAGTCAAAAACCCAAAAATTTTTTTACTTAAATTTCCCTTTAAAATAAACTATCAAAAATTTTTAAATTTTAAAAAAATATATACCAGTATTCAGTTTAGCATTTAAGTTGCATAACCCATATTATTTAGTCAATATGGACCACCCTGTATGTTTTAAATTTTAAAATTTTAATTTTTTTAAACTCTAAAAAAATATAAAATATTACCCGTTGGTTTAAAGAAATTTTACTCTTTTTATGCGTTTAAATTAAAATTTAAAAAAAAGGTTAAGCTGCAACTTCTCAGTGTTTTTTGGGCCCCCCATGGCCTGCAAAAAAATTCCCTTTTGTTATGTTTCTTTTGACCTTAAGGTATTACACCAAAAAAACAAACAAGAACAAACATCAGCGAACAAACTTTTTTCTTTATGTAGACAGTAAAAACGCAACAAACGTTTGTTTTTCTTGTTCTACATGTTCAGTAGACGTGGGTATATAAAAATTTATTAACACCAAAAAAACAAAAAAGAACAAATATCACGAACAAACGTTTTCTTCAGTGTAGCCAGTTAAAACGGCGAACAAACGTTTGTTTGTTCTTTTCCAATGTTCCGTGGACGTCTATCAAAAAATTTTTGTTTTTTGGTGAATAACTTTCCCCAACTAGTCGAAAAGAGTAAACAAACATTTTTTTGGTATGAAATAGAAAAAACGAACAATAGACAAAAACCATACAAATAAAGTGAACAAAAACGGGGAAATGGAAAAAAAAAAAATAAATTTTGTTCGTCGTCATCCTTCTTTTCCCCTGGTCAAACGTGAGTGAACAAATATTTGTTTCGCTATGTAACAAAATAACCAACATAAACAAAGAACACATACAAACAAGGTGAACAAAAAACGATATTTGTTCTTGTTTTTTTCTTGTACATACCTTTGAAACAACATACTTAAATTAAAAAAAAAACGTTCAAAAGAATCCCCTGTTATGTGTATTCCTTTCTTTCCTTTCATTACGTATTGGAAAATAAAACAATTTGGTTTTTTTTACTAAACATCATTTGCTTATTAAAAATATACGGGAGAAAGCCCAAACACACCCTAACTCTATGACTCCCCTTTGTTGTCTAATTAGGTCCTATTAAATTGTTAATATAATTACTGATACTGGCAGTTAAAGCAAGGCATAACTTTAATTAATAAGTGACGTCAAGTGTTAATTATACTAAGTCGTTTAATTGATGGCATCTCGTAAAATTTAGATTTAATAAATAAATTAATTATTTTAATTTTTTGAACTGGGAGTAAATATATGCATATTTTAAAGATACCTATATTAAATTTTAACAAG
>JAHBCN010018574.1:0-16845 GCA_019359885.1 Listronotus oregonensis
AAGTAGCCTGATTAAAAAAGATATTATAACCAGGTAAATTAAGTTGCCCACAGATTCAAGCCTATGACATTCAGTCAAAACAATTATATCACGAAATCGTTAAGTATGTTTGAAAAAAGGGGGTAAAAATAAAATTTTTTTTTATACCTCTAATGTTCAAATGCATCACATTCAACAAGTTATTTCAATACTTATTTTCTTCCAATACATCAGGCTGAACCACTGTACTCCTCGCATTAACATCTGTTTTCCATCCAGCACTTCACTCACCAAATCACCCATAATTTTTTTTTTCTTTTGGAGGTCAATCTGGAACAGGTAGGGGGGACATTTTGAGTCATTGGAGTGATGACAAATATTATAATTTGTTCCTTTTTTCCCCATTTGAATTGTGGATAACTATATCAACATGGAAATAAAAACCGCACGCCTACTGATAAGAGTGAAACATTGCCTGCAAAAATAACTGTTAATTATTCACCAACTGACCCCTTCTGTAGTAGTGCAGTGAATATTTTTGTTACAAATTTTTGTGAATTTTGATCCTTTTGCTGATTTATTACATTAAAACTTGAAAGTACACACATTTTTTTTTAAATATTAAAAATACTGTATGCTATTTTTACGCTTTAAAATGGATTATTAGTGGTTATTATACTTATGGCTTTTATTTTTCCCCTTTTATAAATAGGGTTTTTTTTTTAATTCACTCATTTTTAATTTCCGTCTCGATATATATAGGATTTTTTAAAGTACAAAATGTTTTTTTTTGGGTTTGGGGGGTTAATTTCAAGTTAATTAACAGCTGCTTCGGGGCTTTTTTAGACAAACATAATACAGAGCCCTAATTAAAATAAATCTTAGTAATATACAGAGGGTTTAAATATTAGTTTTTTTTTTGAAGAAATACAAAATTTTTAAAGTTTTTGTACTGACTAATTTTTTGTTACAAATAGGCCTTGATACGTCCTGTTAAGCCACCTGTTGATCAAACCGTATACTAACTACTCTGTTAAGCCTCTATAATAACTGTACTTGCTGACAAATGGACCAAACCCCCAACATCTAAGACTTGGTAAGTGACCTATTTTTTATATTACTCCTTTGGTGCTCGTAGACTATGGTTCTAGACTGATTAATTCCCCACACTATGGGTAGTATTTTCTAAACCGTTTTTAAGGCCTTCGAACGTCCTTAGCCCTTTTTTAAAAGGATTTTAGAGCTGAGGAGCAAGTGGTAATCCCTGCTTGAAAAACCAGGTAGTTTTTGGGGGAGAACCGCTTTATGAAAAGGTTTGAAAGTGCCTATTTGGTTATATGAATTCTACACCCAAAGGCAAAAAAACCCGTTTAGTATCGCATTTATTTTGTCTTTTTAAAATTTTTTTGTCTGGTGCTTTTTTTAACCTAATCTTTTAATATTTTTATTACTTTAATTATTTCACTTTCGCCATTTTGTCGATATTTTTTAATAAAAAAAACCACATGCCTGCTAGAAAAAATTTGAGGTTATGTTGACCACCTTAAAGTTTAACCTAATGACGAAAATGTAAGTTCACCATTTTGCGATATTTTTAATTAATTAACCACGTGTCTGTGAGGTTATGTTAATCAATCATAAAAACCCCTTTTTATTTCTGGGTTATGTCAATGCGTAAGCCCTTTTAAGCAGGTCTAGCCCACGTAAGCAAACTTTTCTAAGTCACGTGGTTTTTGACGTATGATAGTTAACAGGTGGCATTTGACAGGTGACCACACCTAAATAACACGTCGCACAAGATTCCTAAATATCTAATTACGTCAGGCATATAACAAGTGGCAGCCGCCTTTTTTTTTCTATATAATAACCGTTAATATAGGACGACTCGAATCCGGGCCCCTTTTTTGTATTATTTTTATTATGTTTACAACTATTTAACATTTATTTTTAATATACCTTCGTGGCCGAATGGGTTAGGCGCTGGAACGAGATGCTACCTCACGGGCCTTTAGGGGTTTGAATCCTTTTGGGGTTTTTTTTTTATTTTCAAAAAAGTGTGCGTCACAACGTGGATTTGACAGGTGACATAAATATAAAAAGGGGGTTTAAAATTCCCAATTTCATAGAGGGGGTAGTCCCCCGCCGCCCCCCCTAACCCCCCCGGCCTGGTGTTTAAAAGGGGGGGGGGCCCCCCATGTGACGTAATCCCTTTAAAAAAATAGTTAGCCTAAGATTCCTAAATATTTGACATTTGGGCAGTTGACAGGTGACAGGGGGGACTTTTTACAGGTGACATGACAGATGACACCATGCGCAATACCAAAATATAGCTAGCCCAAGATTCCTAAATAATGACGCCCTGGACCGGAAGGGGCCTTTTTCTGTTTAAAGTCCCCAAAATGTCTACTACTGACCACCTCCCAATTATGCAAAAAATTTCTGCTACTTTAAAAAATAGGTGTAATTCTGTGAAAAAAACCAAACATCGTAAAAAAAATTTATTTCGATAAACAAAAAAGCTCTCGCATCTGACATAAAATGGAGTTTGGTTTTAAGTATGAGTGATCCCAATGAGGTTGCTGATTTGTCATACAGAATTTAGCAATTGTTATAAAAGCATCTTGAAAAAGATATCAACATTTCAAAAAACCAAAAAAAAATAAAACCCTTTTGGGGGAACAAATGTTTTAATAGTGTCAAAAAAAAAAAGATAAAATATTTATTTTTAATTAAATTTACAAAAAATGAATATTACAAAAACCAAATAAAAAGAAAATCCCCCAGGGTATAAAAAAAAATTTTTAAATTAATTAATGAAGCTACTAATGAACATACGACAAAAAAAAGCTCTATCTCATTAAAAGGTAACAATAACGAGGTCATCTCCGATAGGGGTGAAATTGCTGAATTCTGTAACGACTATTTTGTGAATGTGGGTAGTTAGATGGCTGCAAGGTTGACTGCACCTTCTGTGCCCTATCAGAAAAAAAAATTTATCAGTTTCGTCTTTTGACCCAAAAACCAGTAAAATCAAATGAAATTATTCTTCACATAAACAGTCAAAAAAAAACTGTTCCCCCCGGGATAGACCCCTTTTTCTATAGAATTGAAAAAAATTTTCATTTTTTCTTATAAAACCCCCCGGTTCACCTTATAAATTTTATTTAAGACCGGCATACCCAGGCACTTTAAAGAATCAATTGTGACCCCTACCCCAAAAACTGGAGAAAAAGGTGTATTGGAATCTACCGACCTATCAGTGTAATATCTACATTTGCGAAGATATTTTTAAAAATGTTTAAAGGAAAAAATGATCAGTTTCCTCCAGGAAAATAAGATTTTGTCCAAAAATCAGTTTTTGGTTTTTGGGGGGGGCTCAAGTATTTCCCCTCAATGCATGAGCTGATTAGACAAATAAAAATCATCTGAATGAGGGAGACAAGTTTTTTGCCTTGTTCCTGGATCTAGCAAAGGCATTTGACGGTGTCCCACGCCATCCCCCTTACAAGTCTTGGAGGGGTATGGCAGGGGGGACCGTGTTGGATGTCTTCAGAATTTCCTCGAGGACAGGCACCACATGTTAAGATCGGTGATGCAGTTAAAAGACCTAAGGTATACGGTGTGGTATACCCCCAAAAGGGGGGGGAATTGGACCTATATTGTTCAATTTATATATAAATGAACTCTGCAACATGGATGTTGGGGGGGAAAATTTTAGCGTATGCAGATGACATCTCATTATATTTCACGACAAATCATGGCACAATGTAAGAGATAAATTAAAGTCGGGGTTCAATATATAAAACATTTTTTGGATTCATTTAACCTTACTTTAAAATATATCTAAATCTAGTTACGTTCCCTTTTCTATCACATCTGCAAATGGGCCCCCAAATTTTTATAAAAAGAAATTGAAAACGGGGGGCACACTTAAAGAAACCGACCATGCTAAGTACTTGGGTTTTCTTTTACAAGCATCTAAAGTGGAATCAACATGTACTGTATCTAACAAAAAAAATTGAAGTTTAATACATAAATTCTATATGCTTAGAGAATTCTTAGAAAGAAAGTTGCTTGTCATGATTTATAAAGCACTTGTTAAACCCCCTTTTCTGAAGTATGGTATTTTTTGGGGTGGGGTGGAATGTATAGTCCAAAACCCCAAA
This sequence comes from Listronotus oregonensis, assembly GCA_019359885.1. NCBI lineage: Eukaryota > Metazoa > Arthropoda > Insecta > Coleoptera > Curculionidae > Listronotus > Listronotus oregonensis. The sequence continues at coordinate 4,146 of JAHBCN010018574.1, forward strand.
AATTACTCAAAACTTTATTGTAAAAAATTTTTTTAAGGAAACCAAAATTTATATCCTACTAATATGTTGTACTCTAGTGATTTATGCAATATCAAAACCCCTTATATCCTTACTGTTGTTAGTTTTGTCCACCCCCAAAAGAGATATATTCAAAGACCCAAAAAAACGATACTTCATAAATTCCAAACTAGGCAAGAACAGATTTAAGATTAGAGATACCAAAATTTAGCGTGATATAAACCACGTTTTATAACATACTTGGGACCTAAATTTTTTAATTGTATTCCTTTAAATATAAGAAATGTTGATAAAACAAAAAGGTTTAATCATCTTTTTTAAAGAATATTATTTTTAGTAATGTTTTCTGAATTTATTTTAAATGGCTTAATTATTGTTTCGTCGCACTTTTGATGTTTTACGTAATTTTTGGGGAATGTAAAGCAAAAATTATTGTATTTGTTGCCCTACAGGTGTTTTAACATCTAGGTCAAATTTTTACGCATTTATAGATTTAAGTTAAAATATTTATAGAATATTAAACAGTGTAAATTTAAATATTTATTTTTGTTGAATAAATTTGAATTTGAAATTTGAAATTTGAATTTATTGTTTTTTGTTATAGAGGTTACAATTTCTAAAGCATAATTGCTCTAATGTATATAAATTGTTAGTAAGTATGTTAATATAAATAGTATAGTAGGATGCCTATACAAAGTGAATGGATTATATATGACCGCCCGGGTTATATTCATTGTTTTCTTATCTTGATATATACCATATACAAAATGGTTGAATCCTAGTAGGCCATGAAAATCTGACAGGCTACCCCCTGTATATCACTTGACGTTGCTACTTTTTATCGTTATTGTATTTTGTTATGGAGGTTGCAATTTTTAAAGCATAATTTTTAGTAAGTATGTTAATTGTTAGTAAGTATGTTAATTTAGATAGCATAGTAGGATGCCTATACAAAATGAATGGATTATATATGACCGCCCGGGTTATGTTCATTGTTTTCTTATCTTGATATATGATGTTTTTAAAGCATAATTTTGGAAATGTATATAAAGTATTGCTAATAATTATGTTAATATAAATAGCCCACTGGAATGCCTATACAAAGTGAATAAATTATATACGAGACCTCCCTTTTTGTTTTTTTTTTAGTGAGTCACCTTTTTTTGTATTATACAGGGTGGTTTAAAAGTCTGGAGACGGCAAATTTATCCCCCGCACGGGTAGGAAATCGATATTCTGATACTGAGACATTTAGTTAATTATCCCGGGGGAAACGAATGGGCTCATCAGATTTTGGGCTCGATGGGGCCTTATAAGAAATATGAAGCGCGACTTTGAAATTTTAAATACAAAAACCCATTTTTTATTGCAAATTTGGATTCAGCAAAAAGTTTTACATCCAAAATTTGGGCCAAAAAAACCCAGGGGGGGATTTATCCCGGAGGGTGAATTATAGCCAAAGTCACCCCTTAACGATAGGTCGCGAGAATCCGGGTTTAAAAAACTTCTCAGGGGTTTTCGGGGGGGTCGATTCCCAATCTGACCTCGAAAACCTTTTTTCTTTTTTCCCGGGGGGGGACTGGGGTAAATTTTGGCTAAAAACCCCCCAACGAAGGAGGGAATCCGGGGCAAAGGTATTTTCGGGGGGTTTTTTGGGGGGAGTGATTCGGAATCCGCCGTTGGAAAACCCTACAACCGAGAGGGTGGCTATGCGGGGGGGGAACTTTGGCCAAAATTTTACCCCCCTGGAGCCAACTCCCGGCATCGTATTGGTGTTTCGAGATCAGATTTGGAACCCGCATCCCCAAAAACTCCCGAGAAGTTTAAATTTTTACCCGGATTCTCGCGACCTTTCGTTAAGGGGGGACTTTGGCCCAAAAATTTACCCCCCCCGAAAATTCACCTCCGCGACTTTTACTTATTTGGATGTAAAATTTTTCGCCGAATACGAATCCGTAATGAAAAAGATAGGTTTGCATTTGAAATTTCAAAGTCGGGCTTCATATCTCTTATAAGGGGTGGGGCTCCCCGTACTCAAGAAATAATATAAAATATTTTATAAATTTGGATAATTATAATACAAGAACGGAAGTATTAGCCCTCACTTATAAACAAAGCCTAAGCTAATGAAGACCATAATTTTTTTTCCCCCTTAAAAAAATATATTTAAATGAGTTTAATTCAGGGTTTTTTTTAAAAAAATTTAAGTAAAAATATAAAATATTTTAAGAATTTGTTTATTATAGCAAAGTAAACTAGTATTAGACCATACGAATAAAAAGCCCAAGTTAGTTGTCTAACCCTAATTTAATCCAAAAAAAAAAAAAATAAATAAGTTTAGTTTAGGGTTACTAAAATAAATATATATTTTTTAAATTTTTCAATTGTAAAAGTAAGGTAGCAAGACCACTTATAATTATAGGCAAAGTCCAATTAAATTATAAAACCTTTTTTATTTTTTTTTTAAAAAAAAATATTTAAATGATTTTAAATTTGGGGGATTGGTTTTAAAAAATAAAAAAAAAAGGGATAATCCCCCCCGTACTCAAAAAATGTTATGAAATATTTTAAAAATTTGTACAATAATAACACAAGTAAGGTAGTATCAGGCAATACTTATAAGCAAAGCCATTCATTTGGGCTTAATATAACCTTAATTATAATTTTCTTTTGAAAAAAAATATATTTAAAAAAGTTTAGTTTAAGATAGGATAATCGGGTAGATCTAGTAATCAAAAAATATTTTCAAAATGTTTACATACCTTTGGTAAAAAATAAACCGGCACTTTGTGACCGACACTGTATGCACTTGTGAGTAAATCCTTTGACAGTTCTATTTCACTTCACTTCCACACTCTTCTTATTTTACTTTACTCTTACACTGTTTTTACACTTAACTAAGACACCTATTTACTATTTTTACACATAAATACACCAAGACACAAATGACTCAGCAATTATACGGATTTGTAAATGTTTTTTTATCTTTAGTATATACTATTCACTATTTTTTGATTCCGGTAGGGGTGAATTTTGGCAAAAAATCACCCCCGCGGAGCCAACCCCAGGCATCGTATTGGTGTTTAGAGATCAGATTCGGAGTCAGCATCCCCGAAAACTCCCGAGGAGTAACTTTGACCCAGATTCTCGCGACCTATCGTTAGGGGGTGACTTTGGCCAAAATTCACTCCTTCGGAAAATTCACCCTCGCGGGTTTTAGCCTATTTGGATGAAGAATTTGCCGCCGAATCCGAATCCGTAATAAAAAATATAGGTTTGCATTTGAAATTTCAAAGTCGGGCCTCATATCTCTTATAAGGGGTAGGGCTCCCGTGCTGAAAAATAATATAAAATATTTTATGAATTGGACAATTATACATAAGAACGTTAGCTGACCTCACTTATGTGCTGCAAAGCCCAAGCTAATCGCAAGACCTTGATCCTATTTCCCTTTCAAAAAAAAAAAATATTTTAATGAGTTTAATTTAGGATTGGCTTTTAAAATGTATATGTAAATATTATAAAATATTTTAAGAATTTGTTTTATTATAGCACAAGTAAGCTAGTCTCGACTATACAAATCAGCAAAGCCTATGGAGTCGTAACCCTAATTTAAATCGCCCTTTTAAAAGAAAATACTTAAATAAGTTTTAGTTTAGGGCCAGCTTTTAAAAAAAATTAAAAAATTTTGGAATTTGTTCAATTGTAGCACAAGTAAGGTAGTATAAGACTACACTTATAAGTTATAGGCAAAAGTCCAAGTGAATTGTAAAACCTAATTTTATTTATATGTATGTATATTATTATATATGTTTACATACCTTTGGTATAATATAAACCGGTACTTTGTGACCGACACTGTATGCACTAGTGAGTAAATCCTTTGACAGTTCTATTTCACTCCACTACCACACTTTGCTTATTTCACTTTACTCTTACACTATTTTTATACATAAATACACACTATTTTTAAGAAATCCATCTTTCGATGTTACCCAAGGAGCACCAAGACACAAATGACTCAGCAATTATCCGGATTTGTAAATGTTTTTCTTATCTTAATATATACTATTCACTATTTGGTTGAATCCTAGTAGTCCATTTAAATCTCACCGATTACCCTGTATAATATCACTTGACGTTGCCAGTTTTTGGCGTTATTGTTTTTTGTTATAGAGGGTACAATTTCTAAAGCATCATTGCCCTAATGTATATAAATTGTTAATAAGTATGTTAATAAAAATACAAATAGTATAGTAGGATCGCTATACAAAGTGAATGGATTATATATGACCGCCCGGGGTTATTTATTGTTTTCTTATTTTGATATATACCATATACAAAATGTTTGAACCTTTTTGGCCATAAAAATCTGACAGATTACCCCCTGTATATCACTTGACGTTGCTACTTTTTAACGTTATTGTTTTTTGTGATGGAGGTTGCAATTTTTAAAGCATAATTTTTGAAATGTTTATAAATTATTGCTAATTTAAATTTTGTTAATATAAATAGCCCACTGGGAAAACCTATACAAAGTGCATGGATTATATACAAGACCTCCCGGTTTATGTTTGTTTTTTTTGTGAGTCACCTTTTTCGTATTGTACAGGGTGATTTAAAAGTTAAAAAGGCGAATTTATCCCACGCACGGGTAGAAAATCAAAATTTGATACTTTGGGGCCTTTAGTTAATTATCCTGGGGAATCAAATGGGCCCATCAGATTTTTGGGGCCTTTATCCGGGGTTATAAGAAATATGAAGCTCATTTTGAAATCTTAAATACAAAAATTTTATTTTTTATTGCAAATTTGGAATCCAAAGGGAAAAATTTTACATCCAAATTGGTCAACACCCGCAGGGGTGACTTATCCTGGGAAGGGGTGAATTTTAGCCAAAGTCACCCCTTAACGATAAGTTGCGAAAACCTGGGTCAAAGTGACTTCTCAGAGGTTTTCGGGGGCGTCGATTCCGAATCTGATTTCGAAACATCTTTACTTTGTCCAAATCACCCCTTTAAAGATAGGTCGCGAGAATCCTAAAGGTACTTTTTAGGGGTTTTTGGGTCACTGATTCGGAATCCGCATGAAAACAACCCTACAACCAACAAGGGTGGCTAGGGGGGGAATTTTGGCCACTGCCTTAAAACTTGAAAGTTCGCAATTTAATAAAAAAAAAGGGAAAAAAATAAATAAAAACACAAGGTTTTAGGAGGTGTTTATAAAATATTGTGTGCTACTTTAGTGTAAAAATCAAGAATTGTGAACAAAAGAAGGGGAATATAGTGAAAAGGGTTAGTTTTATTTTCAACTTTTATGATGAAAATCTGAAAAGAAACGTTGTAAAAAAAATATTTTTCAGATTTGTAAAAGGCCCAAAAAAAAACCATATACCAAATTTGGTCAAAACGGGGGAGGCAATTTTCGAGACAATTACCAAATATTTATGCCGAAATGAAGCGCTGTTGAGTGATTTTTTCTATAATATCATGAATTTCCCTTTTTGCCCCCTTTTTTTAACTTTCTTCAACGTGAAAAAAAACTTCCAAGTCAAAAAATATTTTTTGACAGATTCGGTAAAACTTAAAATTTATAAGTTTTATTACTTTTGTTTGTGTAATCCGAAGATATATTCGAAATAAAATAAACATTATGTTTTTTTTATATATAATACAAGCATGTTCTTTCAAAGTGCTTTATTAATTTGTAACTTTTAACAATGTAAGTTTTTAAAATATGCATCAATAAAAATGTTTTGCAAATTGTTTAAAATATATATTTTTTAATTTATTTATTCCGAACGCCAAAAAAAATACTCTACTTTAAATTTACATATTATATGTATTTTAACCTAAGGTAGTTTACTCGTAAAACGGCTTTTTCTAAGAATTAAATAAAATTGAAAATAGGGTTAATAAAAGTGTCTTTATCTAATTAAAAAAAAAAAAATTTTTTTTATGTTTGTGAAGCGATATATTAACATTCAGATTATCATAATTAACATTGTCGATATCTGTCATGTAGAAAGCCATGCATTAATTTTGGAATATCTCGAAAACGGTTGTTACGATATTTTTTAAAACTAATGCAATTAAATCAAAGTATGGGAAAATAAAAAAAAAAACTCTAAATTTTTTGACCGTTTTGTTAAAAAGATATTGATCTTTAAAATTTTAAAAGGGGCTGTTTGTTATTAATAGTGTACTGAGATTTTGAGAAAAAAATTTGACAACTTTTTTTATTAATCTGTTTTTTTAATTAATTTACTTTTTTATATACAGGGTGTTCATTGTGTTGGCCGCCGGTGTTCACTTTTTTTATTTTAAATGTGAAAACCCATATATTATTATATATGAAAAGGGCACTTTTAAAACGAGTTAAACAATATGTAACAGTATGGGTCTGTCTGCAACGTTTTGGATTTATTGACGTTTATCTTTAATTTGTGACCTCTTTTTAAATATATTTTTTTAAATTTGTTTACTTAAAAAAATACAGAAGCTTATTTTATCTACATTAGCAGGCAGAATTTTATAAATATTAAAAATCTTACAGTGTTGCCATGTTTTGTCTATTGTAAAATTTCTTAAATTTTTTAAATGCAGCCCCCTGTATATAATATCACAAATATAAAGAATTTTAAAGCCTTTTTTTTAAAGATGTGTGGGGGTCACTGTTTCGAACTTATGGATGATTGTCTTCAGGAAAAGTAACATTTTTTTTTTCCAACCAACCCCTGTATATTTATATTATGAATTTTTAAAAAAAATATATATATATATATATATATATATATATATATATATATATATATATATATATATATATATATATATATATATATATATATATATATATATATATATATATATATATATATATATAAAAAAAAAAACTAAGTTTGATTGTTTCTTTCAAAAATTTTTTAATTTTTTATTTTTAAAAAATTTTAAAAAAAAATTTTAAAATTTTAAAAAAAATTTTTAAAATTTTTTTAAATTTTTTTTAAAAAAAAAATTCCCCAAAAAATTTTTCCCCAAAAAAAAGGGGGGAAAAAAAAGGGGGGGAAAATTTTTAAAAAAATTTTTTTTTTTAAAAAAAAATTTTTTTAAAAAATTTTAAAAAAAGAAAAAATTTTTTTATAAAAAAAAAATTTTTTTTTTAAAATTTTTTTTTTAAAAATTTTTTTTTAAAAAAATTTTTTTAAAAAATTTTTTTTAAAAAAATTTTTTTTAAAATTTTAAAATTTTTTAATTTCAATTTTTTTTTTTTTAAAAATTTTTTTAAAAATTTTTTTCCCTTTTTTTTTTTTTCCCCAAAACCGGGTTTTTTTTTAAAAAAATTTTTTTGGGTTTTTTTTTTCCCAAAGGGGGTTTTTTTTTGGGGGAAAAAATTTTTTTTCATACCTATTTTTTTGGCAATTTAAACAAAAAAAAAATTTTTTTTTTGGGGTTTTTTTTTAAAAATTTATTTTTTTTTTTTTAAACCTTTTTTTTTTTTTTTTTTAAAAAATTTTTTTTAAAAAAAAATTTTTGGTAAAAAAAAACCCCAAAAAAAAAAAGGGGGAAAAAAAAATTTAAACCCAAAAACCCCCCAAAAAAAAAAAAAACCCAAAAATTTAAAAAAAAAATTTTCCCCCTTAAAAAAAAAGGGGAAAAACCCCCCAAAAAAAAAAAAAAAATTTTAAATTTTTAAAAAAGGGAAAAAAAGGGGTTTTTTTGGGCCCCCCCTTTTTAAAAAAAAAAAAAATTTTTAAAAAAAAAAAAAGGGGAAAAAAAAAGGAAAAAAGGTTTTTTTTTTTTTTTAAAAAAAAAAAAAAAAAAAAAAACCCCCCCTTTTGGGGAAAAAATTTTAAAAATTTTTGGGGGTTTTTTTTTTTTTAAAAAAAAAAAAAAAATTTTTTTTTTTTTAAAAAAATTTTTTTTTTTTTTTTTTAAAAAAAAAATTTTTTTTTTGGGTTTTTTTAAAAAAAAGGGTTTTTTAAAAAAAAAAATTTTTTTTTTTAAAAATTTTTAAAAATTCCCCCTTTTTTTTTTTAAAAAAAAAAAAAAAAATTTAAAAAAATTTTTTTTTTAAAAAAAAGGGGGAAAAAAAAATTTTTTTTTTTAAAAAAAAAATTTTTAACCCGGGAAAAAAAAATTAAAAAATTTTTTAAAAAAAAAAAAAAAAAAAATAAAAAATTTAAATTTTTATTTTTAAAAAAAAATTTTTAAAAAAAAATTAAAAATTTAAAATTAAAATTTAATAAATTTTTTAAAAATTTTTTTTAAAAAAAATTTTTTAAAAAAAAAAAAAAAAAAAAATTTTTTTTTAAAAAAATTTTTTAAAAAAATTTTTTTTTTAAGGGGGTTTTTTTTTTTTTTAAAAAAAATTTAAAAAAAATTTTAAAAAAAAATTTTTTAAGGGGAAAAAAAAAAAAAAGAAAAAAAAAAATTTTTGGGGGGTTATAAAAAAAAGCCAAAAACCCAAAAAAAAAAATTTTTTTAAAAAATTTTTTTTTAAAAAAATTTTTTTTTTAAAAAAAAAAAAAAAAAAAAAAATTTTTTAAAAAAAACCCCCAAAAAAAAAATTTTTTTTAAAAAAAAAATTTTTCCCCAAAAATTTAAAAATTTTTTTAAAGATTAAAAAAAAATTTTTTTTTAAAAAAATTTTTTTTTTTGGGGTTTAAAAATTTTTTTTTAAAAAAATTTTTTTTTTTAAATTTTTTTTTTTTAAAAAAATTTTTTTTTCCCCCCGGGGAAAAAAAAAATTTTTTAATTTTTTTAAAAATTTAAAAAAATTTAAAAAAATTTTTTTAAAAAATTTTAAAAAAAAAAATTTAAAAAAAAAAAATTTTTTAAAAAAATTTTTTTTTAAAATTTTTTCCCAAAAAAAAAAAAAAATTTTTTTTTTCCCCCTTTTTTTTAAAAAAAAAATTTTTTGGGGGGGTTTTAAAAAATTTTTTTAAAAATTTTTTTGGGGGAAAATTTAAAAAAAAAAATTTTTTGGTTAAATTTTTAAAAAATTTTTTTTAAAATTTTTTAAAAAAAATTTTTCAAAAAAAATTTTTTTTTAAAATTTTCCAAAATTTTTTAAAAAAATTTTTTAAAAAAATTTTTTTTTTTTTTTTAAAAAAAAAACCCCAAAAAAAAGGGGGTTTTTAAAAGGTTTTTTTTTGGGGTTTAAAAAATTTTTTTTTAAAAATTTAAAATTAAAAAAATTTTTTTTTTTAAAAAAAACCTTTTTTTTTTTTTGGGGGGGTTTTTTTAAAAAAAAAATTTTTAAAATTTTTTTTAAAATTTTTTTTCCCCCTTTTTTTTTTTTTTAAAAATTTTTTCCCCCCCTTTTAAAAAAAAATTTAAAAAATTTTTTTAAAAAAAAAATTTTTTTTAAAAAAAAATTTTTTTAAAAATTTTTTAAAAAAAAAAAAATTTTTAAAAAAAAAAATTTTTTTAAAAAAAAAAATTTTTTTTTTTTCTTTTTTTTTAAAAAATTTTTTTTTTTAAAAAAAAAAAATTCCTTTTAAAAAAAACCCTTTTAAAATTAATTTTTAATTAAAAGGGAAAAAAAAAGGGGGGAAAAAAAAAAAAAAAAAAAAGAGAAAAAATTTTTTTTCAGAAAAAAATTTTTATAAGGAGAAGTTGTTTAGAATTGATAGTTATGCCTAAATTCCAAATCATGGCCTCCCCAAAAAAAATTTTTTTTTTTTTTTTAAAAAAACCCTTTTAAAAAATTTTTTTTAATTTTTTTTTTTAAAAATTTTCCCTAAAAAACTCTTATTAATTATTCAAAATTAAATTTTTGTTAAAAACTTTGTTCAAATTTAAGCATATGTGTAAATTTGCATAGATTTTTTTAATTTTTTTTGGGGAAACAAAACTTAAAAATTTTTTGCAACGATATGAAACACAACTTTAAAATTTAAAAAATTTTTTTTGTAAGGCGAAACATTAGTAATGATAATTTGCAAAATTTAAAAAAAATTTTTCAACGTACAAAAATTTTTTTTTTTAAAAGCTTATTAAAAAAAAAAAAACACAAACATAAATCCTACTAAAAAATCGGGACACCCATGAAAAAGAACAAATAAGTGTTAAAAGTAAAAAAATATTATTATTTTTTAAATTTTTAATTAAAAAAACAAAACCAAAAGGGGGGCATTATGTTGGTACTAAACGCCCCAAATCTCAAAAAAAAAATAAAATAATGGTTTGGTTAGTGCCTTTCGACTAACGTTAAAAAATCTTTGAGGGGAAAAAAATTTTAAAAAAAAAAAAAACCAAATAAGCAAAGAATATTTTTTAAGAAAGAAAAATAATTGTCACCAAATTTAAAAAAATGTTTACTTTTAACCCTCATTTGTTTTTTTTTATTGGTATCTACGATAATTGTAGTGGGTTTTGTTATGTCTATTATTTTGTACAGTTTATTAATGAACATTTAAAATAAAAGTATTGTACTTTCAATGAGCGTTTTTTAATAGGCAAAAATTTTAAAACATTACTAATGTTTTCCCTTTATTAAAGAAATTTTTAAAAATTTTAGAGTTGTGTTCAATATCGTTGAAACAAAAACAAAAAAATTTTCAGCCCCTTTAAAAAAAATTTAAAAAACTATGTTAATTTTACAAATGTGCTTGAATTTAACAAAGTTAGGGAAAAAATTTATTTGATTTTAAATAATTTATTAGGGGTTTTTAAAGGGAAAAAAAAATTTTAAAAAAATTTTTTTAAAAGGGTTAAAAAAAAAAAAAAAAAAAATTTTTTGAGACTATTTTGGTATTTGGGGAAAATTTTTTAAATTTTTGAACAACTTTTTTTTATAACATTTTGCAAAATTTTTTTTAAATAAAGGCACTTTACTCTTATTTTTTATTTTTTGACCTACCCTGTATGCTATTTAATTTTTAAACCCCGTTCGGGGAAAAAACCCCTTTAAAAATTTTCTGAATATGAAACCAACATTCGGCAATATTCGTATTTTGTTTGTGCAATTAATAAAAAAAATTTTAATTTTTTTTCCCCTTTTTTAAAAAAAAAAAAATAAATAATCGCAATTTTCCTACATCATTTTTTGCGATGTTTTTTGTTTATGTTGTTTTCAGGTCCCTTGGGTTAATAAAAAAATCGTTCATTACACTCCAGAAATGGTTTTTTTTCCCTTCTTGCATGAATTCCCGTCAGAGAAAATTTTACGCGCGTACGGGGGAAACAGTCATTTCCGTACTGGTAATGAAATATACTATTATAGTAAAAGAGCGTGGGGTGCTTTATATTAAATATAACTAAATACATTTTTCATGTAACAATTATTTTATTGGTAGCTATTTACAAAATTAGAGTTATTATGAAAATGTAGTAAATTGCATCCCCCGTTTTTTACCATAATCGAATTATGTTTTACTTTTTTGTTCCCGGGTTTTCTATAAGAACGTGTTTTTTTTTATACTTTTTAAAAAATAATTTATTTTCTTATTTTTTTGTCCCAAAACAACATCAAAATTGACAAATGCGCAAGTATTGTCATTTTAAAAAATGTTATTTTATTTATTTTTTAAATTTTGATAATCCTACTCAGCACATTAGAACGAAGTTATGAAATAATTGTATTGTTATCGGCAATTGAATACAGAGTTTTAATTAATCACTTAATCACTTCTTGAAATTGGTGAAAATTAAGTTGAAAGGTTCCGTTACATAGATAAATACAGGTGAAGCTAATAAAAGCGTGGTAAAAATATCAAAGTCTATAAAACTTTAGTCCTATCAACTTTTATCTTTATTTCTTTTAACAAACTGAAATTACATACCATACCTCGGTATGGATGGTCAACTGACGGACCAAAATGTGAGGGGTGAGAACCACAAGGCCTCGTTAAAACCAAACGTTTTGGCCTTTGAAATTTTAACACGCAAATTTTGGGAAACCACATAGCTTTTGGTGAAACGATCTCTGCAGTAGCACGAAAACCGTGTTTTTAACTTTCAGGACCAAAAAGGAACTCAACCTGCCATCAAAAAATTTTGAAAGTGGTTCTGATTTATTATTAGGATGTAAGCGTCGTCTTACGGGGATCAAAGTACATACTTAGTAAAGATAAAAAAAAATCATGACAGAATCCAGTTGTACGTACTTCGTCCTTTTCACTATGTGCCCGTAAACACTGGCGCAAAAATATTTCATTTTTCCTGAAGTTAGAGGCACCCAAAATATTTGCATAAGAAAATTGTTGAGTGAAAGAAAATTTTAAATTTCTATGGTTTTTAAAAAAACCCCATTTACGAAAAAAATACAAATTGAGAATTTACTTTGAAACTTAGATTTTCTCTGGGGGGGGAATGTACAACAAAAAAACATTTTTTTTTTTTTGGGAAATTGCAAAAGGGAAAAATTTTTTGGGTGCCATGTCTCACTTTTTACATAAAAAACTTTGAAAATCCTAGCTACGCCAGTGCCCGTAAAAAAACAGCAATGTTTGGATGATTTCCATGATTTGGAGCCATCATCCGTGAAACATGTTTAAAGAGGAGGCAGAGCCGATCCTGGCGGGGGTGCAAACGGTGGGGGGGGCCGAATTTTGGGGCGGCCGAATTTAAAATAAAGAAAATTTTTTTTCCCAAAAAAAAAAAAACCCTTTTTAAAAAGAAATTTTAGCCTTTAGGATCATTGTAACAAATTTTCAATCACCTTTTGAACCTTTAACC
>JAHBCN010018575.1:0-16950 GCA_019359885.1 Listronotus oregonensis
TATAACTCTCAAAGTACCAGCTGACGGTTTTGCACCAAAATACAGCCAGTTGACATAAATATTTATCCATAGTTGCATATAAGCTATCTAGGTGATTTTTAGTTGAGAGGAAATCAATTCGGGGGGCCCGATTCTGTGCAAATTTTTTGACATTTCTTTTCTCTATCTCTTTTAAAACGATGACAAACTTAAAGTTACCTTTAAGGGCAACAAGGACACGTGATCCCTATTTTGACATTCTCTTTCCTTATAGTTTTACAGAATCCCAGCCCAGCTGACGTATAATGCACCATGTTAAAGTCAACTGGTTTTTTCTTTTGAGATGTTGGGTTAGCTATAATTTAGCTTTAAGTTTTTAGTTGTGAGAAAATGACTGAATATACCGAGTGGTGCATCGCCGGGCGGGATATAGGTAATCACATGTAATTTTTAACGGGGTCAATTATTGGTTACCCTAATTATTTTGGAGAAAAATTCTATTAAAGTTTATTGAAAAACATGCAAATTACAGCATTACAAATTTGCGAGTTAGATGCTAATATATTTTAAAAAATTGTTACTTTATTATTGCCTCATATTTATAAACAACAATAAAAATACCAGTTTGATGTGAATTAACATTGTCATTTTGAAATTTAGTGCTATGTTGTTATTAAAAAGGCTACCGCGGCTTATTGCCTTAACGAAATTACACCTGACGTTCACAAAGATTTATAGTACAACTCTCTGATGCATTCTACTAATTATCGTTTAAAAGGAAATTGGTCATGTAAATCTGTCACGGTCCCCTGGACTAATAAATTTTCTATAAGAAAGGGTTAATTACAAGAATAAATGTTTAACACATTCCACAGGTTTTATTTTATAAGTTTGTTTACAAAATCTTGACATGTTTCGCAATACTGTTGCTTTTTCAAAGGAGTAAAACTGTATAACGTATTAAAAGTATAAAGTAAAAAGAATTATTCTTGAAAAAGCTGGTGTATTCAACCTAATAAGTCAGGTTTGTCACTGGTATTCATTATAATTATGGTCAATTTTTAAAACAATAATATACGCCACTGGTATTAAGAGCGACGAATACCTAAAGTAAATTAGATAAAAATCAACCTTTTCTTTCTATCTGGTGCGCTTTATAATCAATTTTTTCTTTATTTGCATTAAAGTGTCATCATGCCCTCAGATCTATAAGCTCGAAGTTTTTAGGTATTTGTAGGACATAGAGTGTATTTAAAAATTAAATATGTCCGTTATTTTAAAATAGGCTTAACCATTTTAGAACTTAAGAGTAACAAAATTTCTTTTTACTTAATTTAATATCTCAGAAAATGAAACCATAAACCAATACCAATCATTTATTGTATCTCTTACTATTTATGATATTCTAGTATTATTATAAGAATATAGCCAAAAACAATGTACTAAAAGTACTAGAAACTAGATGTTTTTGCATTTTTTTAATAATTTTAATCAAAGGCTTTACCACTTCTAACTGAATTAACTTTATTTATTTATACTTTTTTAAAATAACCAATTAGTCGGAATGTTTCGTAACATTTTTATTATGGCAAATATTAAAATATCGAAAAATCAGGACGTGCAGGTTTAGGCGATAGTACTTATAAAAAAATTCTGGTTAACGGGCCGAATTTAACTTTTGCCGCCCATAGGCTAATATACTTTTGCCGCCCTGAAAATATTTTTTGGATATCAGAACACAAAAATTTACATTAAAATAATGTAAACTTCACTTGTAATTCCTAACAATGTAAAATCATACAGAAAATTAAATAACAATTCTTTAAAACAAACAAATTTCTTAATATAAAAACAAAATATAAGTTAAAATGGTAAAACAAATAAATAAGTCTCTTTTTGAACTATGTATTATTTAGTTATAGGCTATACCCATATTTTCTTCTAACCTTTTATTCTCAAAATTATTAATTATATCATTAAAATTTTCGATTACATTTCTTTAAAAATGAATCCTATATATCCCCTAGGCTTCGCCCAATCAGCCTTGCGTTAATCCACTCCTGCTGGTTAAATGGTACAGGAAGAACCTGACAATGTTAGTGATATAGACAATGTTAAATCAGTATATGATACAAATTTAGATTTGTCCCAATTTGAGGACAATACTAAAAGTAATTAAAGTACACAAAAGAGACACTAACAAACCATGTAAATGCGAAATAAATTTCTACGGGTGCTGCACGTCAGCAGTTTAACCATCTTCAAAAACTCTAAAACACTATATTTTGGCAAAAAAGCATAGACACCTTTAACCTTCATGTGGACTGACAAAGGGTATCAGATGCGCAGTCCAAAAGTTAGTTTTTATGGGTGACAAAATGTGTCCTTGCGCTATAGTCATCCCTTTGGGTCTTAAATCATGCGCAAAACGGACCGGCAGACCGATTTTATTTACACGTTTGTCGCCGGCCAGTTCCGTACTGGCCGCTTGTGTGAGATTTTTTAGTTTTTGGACTGACTTATTTTGTGATTTGTGATAGAATTTCTATATAATTATAGATTCTAAACAAGTTTTACTGTTTTATTGACTTATTTTGTGTTTAGTGGTAGCATTTATACATTCCTTTTGTTCATAAAAAAAATTATAAACTGTTTTTTGGTGATCCGCCAAGGTGCTCATTGGTCGGTGAAGGGAATATGTATACCCCGCTCTGCTTGCTAATTGGTCGGCCCCTCCTCGTCGATCAATCGACACGTTGGCGTTGGAGCCACGGAGAAAGGTTATGATTCTTTTTTGTCTCTTGCACGCCTATTCGCACTGCCAAACGGCAAGGGTGCATCTAGTAAATGCTCATTTTGTATAAATACATTTAAGGTGTTTACAATATCTTATTATCGCTATCGAAAACATAAGTCCAAGCAGGAAAGGAGTTTACGTTATTTGTACCAACATCTTTTTCTCTTCTGTGTTTGCGTTTGTTTTAATCTCGCAAAAAACGTTTATTGTACGGCCATCTTCAAGTCCAGTCAAATAAACACATTCTCAACCGATAGGAGACAGAACAGCCCCCTAACTGATCCCCAAGCAAAGCAGAACCCTTTAAATATACAGAAAGCGTTCAAACGTCATTTTTAAACTGGCCTAATACCGTGTAAAGTAGACACTTACGCATTAAATCGATTCTAACAGTTTCAAAACCGTTTCACAGCGGTACGAAGACTGGGTCTTAAAACAAACACTATCTTTTATTAGCTCTATTTTTTGCTATTTAAATTTTGTATTACCTTATTGTTTGTATTATTACCTAACAAAATTTATATATGTATGGAACCGCAAAATAAACAATTTCAGTATTTAAATATAGAAAAAAGAGTTATTTGTGCGATCAGTTGGGAAAAGCACTATTTTTCGTAACGAGCAGAGCAAAAGAATATAAGTTATGAAAAATAGTGTTTCCCAACGCGTTTCACACAATATTTTGTCTAATATTAAATATGATATAATTTTTTTAGATTAATGTTTCAAATAAAAAAAACTTTTCAAAACTCATTGACGTTGTCAAATATCTTACTTTTCATCAGTTGCGAGAAATTTTACTTCTTGTAACTGTTATGAAAACTAAGATATTTGATAACGTCAAAGAGTTTTAAAATGTGTTACTTTAAATGTAAAAATTAGAAAAAATATGAATATAAATTAATAAATGATTTATGGAAATTTCTAAGTCCGGCACTGGTTCTTTATTTCAAAAAGGCATGCTGGGCTGGGACTCTGTAAAAATATAAGGAAAGAGAATGTCAAAATAGGGATCACATGTTCTTGTTGCATTTAAAGGTAACTCATAAGTTTGTCACTGTTTTGAAAGAGATAGAGAAAAGGAATGTCAAAAAATTTGCTTACAGGATCGGGCCTCTGGATAACCTTATCGTTTGTTTAGTGTGCGCTAGCGTAATCTTGTCATAAATGCGATTAGCGATCAGATATCTAAACTTAGGTTATCTATGCACAGACACGCAAAAACTGCCTCCAAAAACACTGAACTTTGGCGTTTGCTTGAATCAGACTTTATGTTTAATATTTGTGTTTATATATGTTGTTATTTTATTATTTAGATTCTTAAAATCATTTCCATAAATATTATGTATTCCGTCATTGTTCTTACTTTTTAAGATTTGTTAAACCATTACGGTTTATTTATATAAATTTATGTTTACTGATTTGTTTTGGGATTACCGTCTTTATAAATTTAAGTTAATTCAAGTTATTTTTACAAAATTAAGTTTAGTTATATTTATGTTATTATAATCACACAAGAACGTAGGGTTATTTGCATTTTTACTTTTCATTCAAATCATTTCCGACTTCGCCGGACCATTTATGTTTGTAATATGGGACCGGACCAGTTAGGGGTTAAAAAATATGCTAAAATTAATGCAGGTACCAAAACATTTTTGTCGATATAACGCTTTATGTGCACTAATAAATCAGTGCCTTTTAATTTTTTTGTGTTATATAGACCCAATATATTACAAAACTTTTAGAATCTTTAGGTAATAATATAAGTAAATTGTGTTATTTTTTAGTACATGTTAACAATAATCAAAATAATAATTTAGTAAATTTAGAAAAGACGTTTGGACAATATTTCCTTAACAAATGCTTACTCCCTTCGAGTACGCCGTACTTTTGACAATCATTGCCAACTGTGTCGTCCTAGCACTGGAAGAGCATCTACCCTGTGCCGATAAAACGATGTTAGCACAAAAATTAGTAAGTACTTACTTTTTTCTACATTTTACTACTAATGCCATGTTTTACCTTTTTTTATTAGTTTGAAAAATATACACACAACCAAACTTATATGAAATAATTTATAATTTTTTATTATTTTTGAGATATATGAACATTTTTGTTTATAAATAAAACTCTGTCCTTACCAATGACTTTTAATGCAAAAAATCATTTATTAATAATACAAATTAATAAATTTACCAAATTAACCCAATGGTATTTTTGTTGGTTTCAAAATCGAAATAAGATTTAAACTTTAATGGTTAAAAAGCAAAAACAAAAGGAAAATTGCTTGTTTTAATAATCCGTGTTGCCACCTCTATTCCTTATGCAAGCTTCAATACTCGTTGGCATGCTTCTTATTAAATTGTCAACACTGTCTTGGGGTAAGTTTTCCTATTCTACTAACGCGCATCAGTAAGCTATGCGACATTTCCTAGATTGTTTTTACGTGCTCAAACCCTTCTTTTGAGCTGGTTCCACAAGTGTTTGATAGGATTTAGGACTGGTGAACATGCAGGCCAGTCTAAAACTGTGACACCTTTCGTTTCACGACAATTTCCAGGCACTCTGCAGGTATGGGGAGGTGCATTATCGTGCAGAAAGATAAAATTATCCTCAATTGCAGCTCTCCAAAACCTAACGATTGGTTTTAGCACTAAACCAACATACCTCCTAGCCATTAAAGTTTGTTGAAGTCGTAACAATAAAATTTTTGTTCGTAGCAAAATACCTCCCCAGAACAATACAGTTCCTCCTTTATATCTTGGGACAGATGTGGCAGCCTAGAGTCTTGCTTGTCTTCCTGGAGGTCTGAGAACCCGAATTCGATGGTCCTCCGATCTTAGGCTAATTCTGGTCTCATCCGAAAAAAGATGTAACACCCTCGAACGCGAAGTCTTTTTCTTATGGTTTTAACTGAAACGTTCATACCTCTGGCTTCTAGAAGTTGTCGTTACAGCTCTGGATAAGAAACACTGGAATTTCTTCTAGCAATTTGGCACACAAAGCGGTCCTGTTGTTCAGTTGTGACTCTTTTATATCTTGGGACAGATGTGGCAGCCTAGAGTCTTGCTTGTCTTCCTGGAGGTCTGAGAACCCGAATTCGATGGTCCTCTGATCTTAGGCTAATTCTGGTCTCATCCGAAAAAGATGTAACACCCTCGAACGGAAGTCTTTTTTTTTATGGTTTTAACTAAACGTTCATACCTCTGGCTTCTAGAAGTTGTCGTTACAGCCCCTTTGGGTAAAAACACTGGAATTTCTTCTAGCAATTTGGCACACAAAGCGGTCCTGTTGTTCAGTTGTGACTCTTTTATATCTTGGGACAGATGTGGCAGCCTAGAGTCTTGCTTGTCTTCCTGGAGGTCTGAGAACCCGAATTCGATGGTCCTCCGATCTTAGGCTAATTCTGGTCTCATCCGAAAAAAGATGTAACACCCTCGAACGCGAAGTCTTTTTCTTATCGTTTTAACTGAAACGTTCATACCTCTGGCTTCTAGGTTGTCGTTACACTCTGGATAAAAACACTGGAATTTCTTCTAGCAATTTGGCACAAAAGCGGTCCTGTTGTTCAGTTGTGACTCTTGGACCTCTTTGTCTGGGCCTGTTTTTGAGAGTTCCTAAAATTAACAAAATGATAAATCGTAGCAGTCATTTCTCTTTTTCTTTATCAGATTTGTTTACTACAAAAAAGCTTTATCTAAGAATGAATACCAATTTTTTTCCTTACAAAAAGTTAGGTCAAAAATAAAGAGTGATTCCATATAAGTCTGGTTGTGTGTGTCTTATTCAGTTTTATACAAATGCTAATATAGATTTGTATTACCTGTTTTGTAAGCAAAAAAAACACCAACAATATTTAATATAGGTTTTTTACTATGTCACTTGATATTACCGTTTATCAAACAGACTGGCAATAATCTATACAAATAAAAAAAATAAAGGCGTAAAAGAATATGATGCCTTTATTTTCAATAACACTTAGGCACCATATAAACTAGTCAGTATTTTTTTTAATATAGATATTTTCCAACATTGATTTAACATTGATAAAAGCGCACTAATATCATTGCTTTTTCAATGATTAATAAGTTTTTATTATTTGTCCTTTTTGAAGACATATTCTAATTTTTAAACATTTACAGTCTTATCCATTTTACGACTAAATGAACTTTAAATTGGGCCATAAATTTATTAGGTCCATTAAAAAAAATATCAGGGACTAACTTTTTCATATATTAATGGCACGGTAAAAAAATATGTATACAGTATGTTCAGGGAAAAGGCGTTGAAGAGGGAAAACTTTCTTATTTTTGAGTTTATTGCAAAAAGCTACTCTTGATAAAAAAATTTTGCTACTTCTTAGAGTAAGACTGGAATAGAAGCATTTAACATATTTTATACGCGGTGTTTAGAAAATTCAAAAATTTAAAATGGTACTAGAGTAAAGTGCATTTATTTAAGAAGATATGGAAATAAGTTACTAGGAACAGTTGTTCAAAAGTAAAAGATAGTTCCTAATACCAATTTTCGAATAAATCGGCCTACTTTTATTAATTTATAATGAAAATTATTTTATTATCAAATAACTAATTCCAAATTAACAACTCATTTTTTGCTAGTAGGCGTTGATAGTGACAAGCTTTATTGACACTTCGCTTTTATAATTCATTAGCCGTAGTACCGTCAGCTTTAAATGCTTACTTTACAGCAAAAAAACTGATAAAATTGATAATAAAAATTTAAATTGATATTAAAATAAATTTAATCACAAAAAATAAAAGTAGGCTGATTTTTTCAAACATTGGTAATAGAGACTATCTTTTACTTTTGAACAACTTTTCTTTTATAACTTATTTCCATATCTTCTCTAAACACTTTATTTGTCCATTTTAAGTTTATTAAGTTTCTGAACCCCGCGTATAAAATATGTTAAATTTTCTATCCCTTTACTCTAAGAAGTAACAAAATTTTTTATCAAATACTTTTTTCGATAAAATCAAAAATAAAAGTTTTCCTCTTCAACACCTTTTCCGTGGACATACTGTATATTATTGACAACGAACTAAATGCATCCAAAGATAAAAATATGCTTATATTTACGGATTATCTTTTCGTGTATTTCTATATTATACTAATATTTTTATTGTCTTCTAGGAAAAAACGGAAGTCTACTTCCTAGGAATCTTCTGTTGGAAGCTTCCTTAAAAATCCTAGCGTTAGGTTTTGTTTTAACCGGGGTTCATATCTCAGGAATATCTGGAACATTATGGATTTTTTTGTACTTCGGTAAGACGCATTTTGACTTAAATTTTTTAGCCTAGTTTTAAGGCTTTTTTCTTGTTAATTTTTATTCATTTTAAAATCAACGAATTAAATAATAAAAAAGCTAACTTAATATCAAGCATTGAAAATTATATACCGAGTGTTTCTCAGAGTTCGTAGCTTTTTTATTTTTTGGGGTTAAAAACAAATTGTGACGTGAATATCAGAACTAAATATGTATCGCTCAATCTATGCACTTATTTTGTATTACTTCCGGTTTAACCCGAAATTACTAGCTGTTTCAGATTTTAAATGTTACCACCAGTGTATTTTCTTTTATTTTGATAGAACATATCAATTTAAATATAATAACGCCTTATATAGTTTCTTTTGACACTGTTTCCTGTTCCAGTTTAGAGAGTCTTAATAGTCCAGGGCATTTAAATCAAAATCGCCCGAATAGCGGAAATATTTTGAGCCAGCAGATATCGAGATGCGGTTTTCTGCATTGTGTTCAGGAAGATCTCGAAAACGACTCTAAAGTTGGTTCATGCCCTGGTTCATGCATTTTTTTAAAAATGCCTTTTGGGCCGGAAAATACATTTTCCAATTGCATCATTACTTGCACCATTATAGGAACGACTGCAAACTCGGAAAAATCGCTTGGAAATCGTTACTGGCGGGGTTTTCGAAACTGCCTAACTCGATTCTGGCATTAAATTATCCGAATGTGTTGGGGTGGCTCTGGGGGTGTCCGGGGTGAATTGGGGGAGGGAAAAGGCAGCATGCCTGGAAATCGCTCCAAACTCGTTATTCGGGGGTTTTGGGGCTGTCGAACTTGATTCTGGCATTAGAATTACCCGGGAGTGCTCGGGGGTGGCTCTGTGGGGGTGTCCGGAGGGTGAATTAGGGGAAAAATGGCAGCATCCGCGCTCCCTCGGCTGAAGGGGTTTTCGGTGCTGCCGAATTTCTGGCATTAGAATTCCCGGGTCCCAACTAGCAAAATGGAATTTAAAAGAACCAATTATTGTATTACAGTCGAATAGCGTTGTTTTAGGGACTGTTTGTTTTTATTAAGCCTTTTGTTGCGATAATTTTGTTTTTTAAATAAAAGTGTTGTATTAAATGGTTTTATAGTGGCTTTTATGATATATCCTATAACGCATTATACGATAATTTCTTTTAAAATGATATAATACGTTATAAGCAAGTTTTATACAATATCAAAAATATTATTTTATAAGACCTGTATACCAATTGTATAAGGTTCTATAATATACTATATTAGAACACTATAAAATATTTATTGCTTGTCTTATAAAAGCTGTACAGGTTGCATAATAAATATTTTATAGCATTGAATTGCACTGTATTATAAAACACTTTTTACGTGAACTTTAGATACTATACGACATTCTCCTTTATAAATGCCTTATAGGATAAAACAGTGTCTGACAGAATAAATTTGTTCTAAATCTGCCTTATAAGACTGAAGTGAATGCCGTAACCTCACTTTTCCACTGAAATATTTTATTTTGATGGGTGACAAATTTAATTAAAATAATATAACTTAATAATTATAAACAAAAAATGAAAAAAATTAAAATCTCCAGGCCACAACACAATAACAAGTACAAATACATTCACTTTTGAGGTTAGGATGTAAGAGATTCTATAAAGGTTGTATAGTGCCGGGGGGTCCCACAAAAACCATTTTAAACAACCGTTTGATGCCATGATCATGATATCCTTTTCCTTCGAACTTTTTGGAGCATGGTTGTCACGTTGACCTAAAAATTTTATGGTTGGAAGAAAATTTTACCTGCATTTGTATTTAAAAAAAAAATATATGACGTCAACGATATTCTTTTAAAATAACAGTTAACCCCCATTCTCTCTTGCGTTTTAAAAAATTATAAAACTATCTTCTTAAAATAGGTAGGTATAGTGAGTAGTTAGCACAGATTATACCGAAAACGAATCACTTATTTAACTCTCCTACTCTCCACATATTTTGAAGCTATAAAATCCAACCAATAGAAACACTTTCCCATATTCAAAGGGCCCACACGACAACCTGATTGATATAAGGATGTTTTTTTGTTTAAATTTTAACGTTTTCAACCTATAAGGAAAATGGGAAATAAAGAGAGGTGAATACCAAGGATATTATACTAAAACTAAGAGGATGGCCCATTTCCATAAGAGCAATGTTGTTCGATTTGTGACGTCACAAACTACAATATGCTAGATTTACATGACAAAATAGTGAGTTATAATTGAAGTGACAGATAATTGGATATTCCCATTTAAAAACAGTTTGTGACGTCACGAGGGTTACATTCATTGTTATCTCCGTCGATTCACGGCGTTCAATTTAGATGAGCTATCTATTTGCGTTTAGCTATAATAATCTTTGATATTACTATGGAGCGCTCTACTATTACTAAGTTTTCGGAAACACTGGGATTAACCCAATCTCAGCTGATTATCTTGCATCTTTCATTAATTATAGATATGTGATATCAGCTGATGATTGGGTAGTGTTTCCGAAAACCCTCCCCAAAAAATTTTTTAAACAGCTGTTTTAAAAGTTTAAATTCTTATTAGGTACCATATAAAAACTGGCAACCTCTAGTTTTCGTGAATATCGATATTATTATTACTTGTAAAAAAAAGTTGTAGAGTGCCTATATATTCTTCGTTATAAAACAGTTTTATCCTATACCGTTTTATTTTCAAAGAAACATTCTTTAAGGATTATTTGGGATAAAATTGTTGTATTATAAAAAGCCAAAATTAAAAAGGAATTTTTTGTCGCCTAAAATCCGCCATTATGAACCAAATTGGAAACATGAAACTAAATTGAAAAATGTGACTTTATTATTATTTAGAAAATTATATTGTGAAAAAAAACGTCACATGCTGTAATAAACTATTAAAATCATTAAAAAAATAATTTTTTAAAAAAAAAATATTATATTTTTTTAAAAATTTACGTGAAACCTTTTAACCAAAATTAAACGCTTCATTTTTTTTTCCCAAAAACATGCCTACAATCTATCAATAAAATTTGCGCCGCAATAAAATTTGTGCAATTCAAACCTTCCAAATGATTTAATAAAATATGCTACAATATAACCGCCCCGCCATATTTTTACGACCGATATCCGCCCAAGTCTCCATTTTTTTTAACAATGCATGCACAACCTCTAGATTTATTCAAAATAACACGCCTAAAATATAATTTGGTTCCCCAAATTTTTTGCACTAAAAAATAAAAAATGCTTTTTTAAACTGCTAAATGATAAAATGTTTTCATTGTGTTCGAAAAAACAGCATTATACAAAAATATAATGCCTTTATACAACCATTTTTAAAAAAACTTTTATTGTGTTGCTTTAATCCCATTTTATAGGTGTGACAACGTGACACACTATAAAACCATTTTATAAGGGGGGCTGTATAAACGTACATAAAACAGTCCCCATAAGAGTTGTATACACTTTTAATAGAACTGTTATACTAAAAAAGTTCTTTTAAAAAGGGCCCTTTTTGGTTGTATAAGGATCATATAATTGTTGTGTAGCACGTTATAGGAATTTTAGTATCCTATAAGATATATCTTATAGTTGTTTATACAGACCTTTTTTGAACTTAAAAATTTCTAGTTGGGGTGTGCTCGAGGGTGGCCCCCGTGGGGGTGTCCGAGGGGTGAATTGGGGGGGGAAAAGGCAGCGTGCCTGTCGCTCCAAACTCGTTAGTCGGTGGTTTTCGGGGACGCTTAATTCATTCATAGCACTGAATTTCCCCGGGGCGCAACCCTGTAGGGTTGTCTGGGGGGGGGAGGATTGCAGCATCCATGAAAATATAAATAATAATATAATATAAAATATACTTTAATAAATAAAAAACAGTAAATCAATAATATTTCTGCTTTCAATGGAAAACAGAAACGTCTCTTATTGATAAAGCAATTATTTGTCAACAAGAAACTATAAATGATTTTGTTTTTTTTTTTCAAGTTTTTAATTTTTTTGAATTAATTTTCTGCTATAAATATTGTCATGTTTTGTTTTTTATGGAAATACCTATATTTTGATTTTGTAAAAAAAAAATATGTTTTGATTTTGTAAAAAAAATAAATATGCCTGCAAAAGTTCTATAATTGTTGGTTTATTTGGTACATTTTAAAAAATTACCCTGGCAACATAGTCCCGCGCGCAGTCGGCGTCTGTGTGGCATCAACCCCCTCTGACGCCCGGGCCATGTTGCTTTTTCATTATATGTAAATACAGTGCTACAGTAATCAAGTTTCTTGGATTTTGGCCCTTTTTTTTTGGGGTTTAAGTGGTGTCCGGCACTCTTGGATCACGGGGGGTTTTTTTCGTTATACGTCAATGCAGTGCTATAGTGATCATGCCAGGATCTTTTTTGGCATCCCCAAAAACCCCCCGGGGGTAACGAGTTTGGAGCGATTTTCAGGAAAGCTGCTATTTCTCCCCCACGGGGGCCACCCCCGAGCACACCCGGTTAATTCTAATGCCAGAATCGAGTTCGGCACCCCAAAAAAACCCCCCCCGAGTAACGAGTTTGAAGTTTTTTTCCCCAGGCATGCTGCCATTTCCCCCCCAATTCACCTCCGGGATACCCCCACGAGCCACCCCCCGAGCACACCGGGAAAAATTTTCCCAAAAATGCCAGAATTGAGTTGGGCCCCCCCCAAAAAACCCCCCGAGTAATGAGTTTGGAGCATTTTCCGGCATTTTGCTATTTCCCCCCCAAATTTCCCCCCCCCTGACAAGCCTACAGAACCACCTCCCACATCCGGGTAATTCTAATGCCAGAATCGAGTTCGGTTTTTCCCCAAAAACCCTCCGAGTAACGTTTTCCCAAAAAAAATTTTTTTTCGAGTTTGCAGCCGTTCCTATAATGGTGCAAGTAGTGAAAAAAGGCATTTTAAAAAAAATGCATGAACCTTTTTTCCCCTAGCCCCCGTTTTCTGGGACCTTCCTGAATACAATACATACAGAAAACCGCAATTCGATATCGGCTGGCTCAAAATATTTCCGCTATTTTTCCTAACTTTCCTGGGCTAGAGGTACGTTAAATTTGCTAATTTTAGATTTTATATTCACGGAAAAACAAATTTGATCATCTTACCCCAAATACCGACAGCGGTAACAAAATGCTCTTTTTATGCTAACGAGCCACCCTCGTTTTATTTAAAATAAATGACCAATGACCATAAACAGGATTTTGCAAACTTTTACCCTGTCTAAAAAATTCGTAAAAAACAAAAATGGGTCAACCGAGTAATTTTGCGGCCATCGTCAGATAAACTACTGTTTTTGGATTGTTAGACCGTCGGTGATTTGCTCTTCTTGACGTTTCGCCAGCTCAAGTAGTGGTTGGCATCTTCAGAAGGTATTCTTTTCCGTTGATTTTACTTGCGTTCTAGGGGTGTCGATAGGGCGATAGCACTATCGATACAAAAAAACTCTTATGATAGTTCAAAGTACCTCCGTATCCGTAGTTCTGTACCATTTCCACCTGGTTTTTGGGCTTTCTTAGAAGTCAGGACTTTTAAGTCGAAAACTAAAATCTCTACCTGGGTTTTTTAGGACTGCCTTCTCTTATTACCTTAAAAAACCCCCCTTTTTATCATTAGTGTTCGTTGTAGTTGTACCATTAAATACCTACGATGGCTTGTTTGGTGTTATAATTATAAGCACTTGATCCTGTTATGTCAGCGCGTATTTATAGGCTTGGGTGGGCGGGGGCCCTTTTCTGTTTGCTCGGTGTTGTTGCCTAGGACTTGTTTACGATGTGGTGCTATCCCCCTGTATTGAAGAATTGATACCCATGTTTTTTTTATTTTTTTTTTCTTTTTTTTGTTTTGTTAAAGTTGTTTGTGTATTTATATATCCCTATCCCTGTACAATCTAGCATGATACATGGGGGTCCCCTTTTTTGTTTTCTACGGCTGACTTTTCAGTCTGTCCCAGGCGGCAGTTGACTTTGTGCTCCTTTATTCTCGTGTTAATCGACCTTTTTGTTGTTCCAATATATACACTACCGCAGGTACAAGGTATTCAGTAAACTCCCGAACCTGAAAGAGGGTCTCTTTTATTCTTGATCGATCTTAGAAACTTCTTCACTTTTCTTGTCGGTTTATAGATGGTTTTTATGTTTATGAAGATGCCAACCACTCGTGCTGGCGAAACATCAAGAGGACCAAATCATCGACGATGGCGTAACAACCCAAAAAAAAGTTGTTTAAACGACGTTCAAACTTTTTTTTCTATGGCTACCTGAACTAAAATTAATCGTTTTAATATTTTAAAATTTACAGTCTAAATTAAAATTTAAACAAATAAAAATTTTACCACGGAAGTGTAAAAAAAGGTAATTATTGCATATACGGTTTTCTTCTTTTTTTTTGATTATATGGTAAAATTTTTATATAGTCATTTTCCCAAAATTTTCCCCAGGGATTGCAAATATACTACCGGAGAAGAGAAATTATGTGTTTTAATATTTTTTTTTTTAAATTTTTTAAATTTTTTAAAAATTTCCATTGTTTTTTTCCATATAAGGGAAAACTCCCCATTATGACAAGGAACGTCAGCGTACAGTGTTGCCAAATCAGGGTCTTTTCGAATACGTTCCCGCATTTTCACGTCTGAAATATAATTGGGAAAAAAAAAAAGCCGCTTTAACTAACCAAAATTAACCATGACCAATTTTTTTAGACAAATTCAAGAGCCCCTAGTCGGTCATGGTTAGTTTTTTAAGAAAAACGGTTTTTTATTTATCCCAATTATTTTTTAAAAAAGAACAGAATATCAAAATTTGATGGCCAAAAAAAATTATTAAGTCCGGCAACACTGTTGATACTTATTTTGAATTTGACAATGTAGAAAGAATGTGTTATGGCGATTGGATTCCCCCCTTTCAGCAAAGCCATAAACCAGACAAGAATTGTTATCAGATATTAGATTTATTTTTTAACCTATTTTTTTTTTTAAAATTTTAAAATTAAAAAATTTTTTTTCCCCCATTTTTTTGCGTATTTTATCAATAGATTTCTGTATCTGTGTGTTATGTTTAACTAAATAATTATCAATTTATACGTTTTTACCCCCCCCCCGCACTCAAATTCCCCCAAAAAATCCAGTAAGTTTATTTGGTTAAAAAAAAAAAAAATTAAACACAATTTCTCTTCTCCGGTAGTTTATTTGCTATCCCAAAGGATACTTAAATGTAATTTTTTTAAAAAAAAATTTTTAAAAAACCCAAAAATAGCAGAAAACCGTATATGCAATTGTTACCTCAAAAATGACATATGAGGTGTCCTTATCTTCAAAATGTCATATCATATCGAAATAAGAGAAAATATACCGGTAGTGCCTTTTTAAATGGTAGTGCCTTTTTAAATCTGTGATTCCTACAATACAATTAAATAGGTCAAACAATGCATATATAAATATGTTCTATAGTTTCAGTTTGTTTTGTTTGGGATACTCGCTTTATTTTTTTTTGGAAAATGGGACCTCTTCGGTCCAGGTCTCATAACAATGATAATAATGCATATTTATGTTAAATACCGACAAATAAAATTAATTTTTTTAAATAAAAAATAAATTTTTAAAAAAAGGGGGAAACCCCGAGAAAAACCCCCCTTTTGCATATTAGGGTTTAAAACACTGTCCGTAAAAATTTTAAAATCCGTTTTAAAAATTTTTAAAAAATTTAAAAACCCCAGTAGAAAAATGTTTTACATGATGTCTGTTTATTGTAAAAAAAAACAACAAATGTTTTATCCAAAATGTTTTTAAAAAAATTTAAATTTTACTATGTATGAGGATTTAAAAAACCCCCTTTTAAAATAGTGTTTAGAATTATAAATTCTTTGGGGAAAATAATCAGCTGTTTGTAAGCATATATTGATGTAAGATTTTTTTCCTTATAAAATTGTAAGCCCCCAAAAATGGGAATATTTTCATTAAGTAAAAATTCTTTTTTTTATCCGACATAAATTTTGGTGCCCTTTTATAAATAAAAAGATATAAGGTATAAGAAGTTTGACACAAAATAAAATTTAATGTCTTTAAATTAAAATTTATAAATAAGTAAAAATGCCTGGGGAAATTACTAAATCATTTTATCTTCGGGCAAAGGGAATGATAAATTAAAATTACCATATTTACTTTAAAATAATATCGTTTTTCAAAATACCTTATTTAAATAGCAAACAGTACTTAATTTATATTGATATTTTTATGTTATAAAAATGCATTTTTCCTTCAAAAAAAGTAAAAAACGTTTTTTTTCCATAAGTCAAAAAACCAGGGATAAATATAAAATGGCATATAAAAAAAACTTTAAAAAATTTTTAACGAATTTGACTTAAAACAAAGATTTAAAAGGCTAATACTCAAAATGGTCTATATCACCCCCATGTAGGGTAATAACGCTATATAGATGTCAAAAAACATTTGAATTTATAATTAAAAAATTTATGGGGTAAGCGTCTACCTAAAAAAGAAAAACATGGCAAGTGGTCCACGAGCCAAATTGTTGGATCTTTTTCCCAAAATTTATCTAAATAATTATCAAGATATTTTCCAAAAAAAATTTTTAAAAAAATTGCATTTTTAAAAAATAAGATAAAGAATATCAACCAAAAAAAAAAAACAGAATCTTAGGGAGAAATTAAATTAATGAATTAAAATTTTTTTTTGGGTGATAAGTATCTTATGCTAAAAATTGGTAAAGTTTTGAATTTATTTTAAGCATGTGCAGAAAAAAATTTGTCAAATGACTAAATAATATTGAAGTTTCGGGAAAAAGAATTCCAGACACAAAAACCCCTTTTTTTAAATACTAGATTGGTTCTACATATCGCC
>JAHBCN010018576.1:0-16833 GCA_019359885.1 Listronotus oregonensis
AAAAGAGAACATTTAACAAACAGCTTTCTGTGGGCTAACAAAATTTTCTTTTAAGAGAAAACATTAAAAAAAGGCGAATGGTTTCTTTAAATGGTAATTGTATTCTGAAACAAACCCTTTTATACATACAAAGTATACAGATAAAAAAAAAAAGGAATAAAACATCCTTGTTATTAAAACGTATTGAAAAAATTTGACGTTTTGAAAAGCCCATTAGCAAAATATTAATTTTATGTTTTTTTTTTTCTTTTAATTTAAATTATTTTCTTAAGGTTTTTTTCAGATTATCTAAAAAAAAATTTACACAAGATAAATATTTTACTGCTTTTTTAATGATAAAAGCCACAAATATGGTCCTTTTTTAGTCCTCGTTAGGTGACCCTGTTACAATTTCCATCTGTTGTTGTTCATAAATAAAGGAATTTTTACCGATAATCTCTGGTTTAAATTATTTTCGGAAATTTGTGAGAAGGAACGCATTTTTCTTTCCCAAGGGAAAAAATATCACCCCAAAAAAAAATAGTTATTTTCTTTTTTTTCTCCCTTTTTTTGGAGGGCATTAAAACCCAAGGGAGGAAATGGCCTTTACTCTAGGAAATTTATATATTTTTTTCTGCTACTTTTAAATTCAAATTTTCACAAATTATCTTTGAATTTTGTATTTCTCTTTTTAAATTGTGGTTTTGATTATTTGGATAAACCCCTGTTTTAAAACTTGTCAAAGTAAGATTTAAAATCACTTAATACATCGACATTGACAAGACATAAATTAATTGGCATGCTCGGCTGGAACGGGCGGGTAAAATTTTCCCCCCTAGGAAGGAAAAAAGAGCTGTTTTCTGTCCTTGTTTAGGGGAAAAAAACAGTATTTTGTAAGGGTAGTAGAAATAGTTATTTACATAACAAGGGAAAAAAGGGTTTTTTTTCCCCGGGAAAATTTTGATGCACTACGCGAAGCAAAAAGGGCTTTAAAAATTTAAGAGAGAAAATGCAAAATAAAATTATCTTATGTCTCAAAGTGGTGTGAAATTTATCTTTAATATTTCTTTGTCTGTTGGACCATATTATTTTTTTTAATTTATCATTTTCAGCTTTAAAGATTTCTATTATGCATAATTTTTGTCTCACCCAACTCATTTTAAATTTTTTTTATCTATAATCGTTTAGTTATGATGTTTTTCCATTTATAATGTTTTTCCCACTATTATCTAGAAAATGAAGAAACAAAGCGAAATAAATCTGTACATTTTTCCCCTTGTGGTCCCTTCTTAGGTTTTTGGGGAAATGCTTTCGAGCAAAAAGAAGTTTATCAACATTTATGTGGGAAAAGGGCTGAAAATGGCCCCTAAAGGGCCCCAAAAAGGGTTCCCGCTAATATCTAAAATATGCGAATTGAAGAATTTTGTGGAGAAAAAAAGGAATACCCTTTATAATGTAAAAAAATGGTTCCTATATTTTTTAAAAAAAATCATAGTTTTTGAGATAACGGGACCCAAAAGTCCCCTCATTTCAGCTGCCGCTCTACCGCTAAAATGCCGCAAATTTCTGGATTCACTTATAAGGGGGCGGCCCGGTTTTTTCCATTACTCGGGCAATAATGTATATTTTAATTATTCAAAGTTCATCGGAATGGAAAAACCCGTACCTATCATTGCATATGAGTTTGGGTCCATTCTGGTTTTTCTAGAATAAAAAAAAAGCGGTCAAATTTTTTTAAACCCGATTTTTTGGGGAGTATCTCATTAATTTATTGATTTTTAAAAAAATGGTTTTTATTAACATTTCTTTTTATAATGAGCCCTTTAAACAAGTGTTAAAAAAAACCCGGAAAATTTCTTTTACCACCTTTTTTTCTTGCGTTTTGATAAACAATTTTTTGCCCATCTGTTTTTTTTAGCCGTTTCCGGAGTTCTAGAAAATCTGAAAAAAAACGCAAATCAAAAAAATCATCATCTATTGAAATGCTTTTCCCAAAACACATTATATTAAAGCTTAAAATTTCTTTGTTTTTTAAATGTACCTTTTTTTAATAAAGTCCAAAATTTTTTTAAAAAAAACCGGGAAAATTTATCACGTCAGTGACTCGCAGACTCACAACTAACCACATCTATCCCGTGTAAATGTTATGGATTTTTCGGCGGCCGTTTTTGCGAAAAAAATTGGTGTTGCGAAAAAATGGAAAGAGTCATTTTTGTAGATTTCAGGTGATCTTTATTTTTTTTATAAACAAAAATTCTTTAATTCCCCAATATTTTGGCAGATATTCGCGGGAAACTCATTTTGGACTTCAGGGGGCCATTTTCAGCGGGTTCCCACGTCGGAATCGTGATAAACTTTTTTTCGTTTGAAAGCATCCGCGAAGACCTAAGAATTGCCCACAAATGAAAATTGTACAGATTTATTTACAGCTTTGGGTACTTTCACGTCTTTAGTTACTGGGCTAAATTTGAAAAATTTTCGTTATGACTCATAACGCAAGTATAGGAGTTATGAATCTATAACACAACTTGTAATAAGGAAAAACAATTATAAAAATATTTACTTTTTAAATTTTTAAATTTTAAATAATAATGCACATTATTCTGCATACTACCCACTTTTTTATATCATTGATTTTCTTCTTTTTTCCTTTAAAACCATGTCAAAAAAATGGTTGTATATTTTTTTATATTTTGATCGTTTACTTTTCCAGTAAAGATTTCGTGAAACGTACTGCAGCACCCGCTTAGGGTAATTTTTAAATTGATTTTCTGTGCAAGAAAAGTACTTGGTTCACTTGACCGGACGAACTGACTTTTCAGAATAAAAAAAATAACTAAATTTATAAACAACGGTTGTAATCATGGTCTGGAGCACGTAACAATTCCCCAAAAAAAATGTGACAAATATCATAGTCAAAGTTTTATCTAAACCCCCAAAAATAAAAAAAAACACTGTTTTAATTTTCCCCTTTTTTCGTTTTTACCTTTAACACCAAAGGTAGGAAGGAAAAAAATGAAAATTTAAAAAAATGTTTTCTAATTTTTCGTTTAATAAAACTTTAAAAATCACATGCGTTAAAACGCTGAAAACCCCTTCTGATTAGAACGACTCGGTCTACAACCCTTTATTTAATTTTAATTTTTAAATTTTCATAAAAATTTAATTAAATAAATATTATTATTATATATTTTATATATATATATATATATATATATATATATATATATATATATATATATATATATATATATATATATATATATATATATATATATATATATATATATATATATATATATTTATTATATATATATATATATATATATATATATATATATATATATATATATATATATATATATATATATATATATATGTACCTGGATTTACAGGCTAAAAGAAAGTATAAACTTGCGTCAATAATTGCCAACATGTCTTTTACCCCAACCAAACAATTTTTCCTTAACTTTTTGAACTCGTTACTCCAATTCCACACATACTTCTGAAAACTAACTAAAACCTTTAAGTTATGATTATAACTCTCATAAAATATAAAACGCAAAACTTTATTTAAATTTTAAAACGAGAATAATCTTCCCGGGTAGTAATTCTAATAATATACATCCCCGTTTTTTTTTTTCCCGGGCCCCCCGGAAAACTTTCCAAATTAAGCTTTATCATTTTTGTACGGAATTTTAGGTGAATCTTATTAAAAAAAAAACAAAGTCCCGCTTGTATTCCGAACATTTCCCGGGGTTAGTCCGGAATATATTTTTTTTTAAATTTAAAAAGGTACAGTAGTGGCAAAAAAAAAATGTATTTTGGGTTTTTGGGCCAAGTAGAAAAAACGACTTAACTGGCATGGGAGCCATCTGACTGAATCAAAGGATCGTTGGATGTTAGGTTTAGTGTGAAATACAAGCCAATTTAAAACAGTAATCAAAGCCCCAATCCCAAAACCCAAAAATTTTTTTGTTTTAAATAGTTTAAATGCGTGTGTATAGTCGTGATTCCCATGCATTTATCACCAATTACACTTCCATTGTCTCTATCTGTTAATTGGTACACAACGTTTCGGTTAGTATGTAAACCTTTTTATAGTAATAACTAAAAACTGCCCTTTAATCTACGAATTATATATTATTCATTAAATACCGAAGCTTTATCGATTTTCTACGGTTTCAAAAACGGCTTCCAGACGGAATTCTCTAATCTGATCTGAATGTGCCAGAGGTGGTAATACCACTGCACCTAGGCCTCAGTCGGTCCTTTGTGCTTCCTCTTGTGGGCGGAAGATTTACTGCGTCGTCCAACCTATTGATTTAAAATAGTTTACGACGTCTTGATGTGAAATCCCCCCAATTTGGGCCCAATAGAGGCCAGTTTGTGCCCATCATGAAGTTTCGTTCAACTGTGAGGGCGGGACAACCCAAAAAAAATATGTTCCACGGTATCTTTTTTCTTGTTTACAGCCTCTTCATGTTTCTGTGTCTATTAAACCCTTTTTAAGTAGGTATCCTTGTAGCCCGCAAGGGACAGTTAGATCGCCCGTTAAAACCCCGGAGGTTCCTTCTGGACATAGTAAGGCATGTCTTCGCTTTTTCCCCTTTGTCTGGAGAGCTCAGCAGTATTTTTGCAAGGTTGCAGTTCATATTTTTCATCTTACTTTTCTGTAAACAAACGATGGGTTCTTTTATGATGTTTGTTACCGATGCTGTTTCAAACCAATGGGGAGGGCGAGGGCGGGGCCGACAAGTTTCCGTGCCCCGCCGCCTTGGCTAGCAAGTCAGAGATAATATTACCTTTAGATTTGTCATGCCTCTTGATCCAGGTTAAGTTGACCACGTTATTTTGGGAGATATTAGTCAAGTCATGGTGATACTCTAGTATAAGTCTTAAAGTAATGTGTGGTCTCTTCAGGGCCAGTAGTGCTTGTCTACAGTCTGTTTAAATACATATAGTATTGTTGGTAGTGTTGCGGCTTTTAATTTCGTAAGCCGCTATGGTTATGGTCGTCAGTTTGGATTGAAACACGCTGGCTTCGGCACCCATTGTCCATCCGATTTTCAGGTTTATAGTTGGTGAGTATATGCCACAGCCTGTGCTCACCTTGGCATTTGAGCCGCCTGTTTAAAGGTTAATGGATTCTTTAGACTCGCCGTTTTTTGATATTGTTTCTTTTATGTTGATAGTGTTGTAGCTGTAGTGATTTGTTGAAAACAAATCTAGCTGCATTGAGTCCGCTCTTGTCTGTAGAATTGGAAATTTTTTTGTAACATCCCTCCACAGGCGTCGTCCAATTGAGCCAGAGCCTACATTCGTATCTAGACCGACCGTACGGAAGCGTGTTAGAGTCATCAAAGCCGCTTCCCTTACGAAAATATCAAGGGGGGTGGGATTCAATATAACCTCCATGGCTCCTGGTGTAGTTCTCATAGCACCTGTAATATTTAAACATGTTATTCTTTAAATTTGATCTAACTTCTGTTTTGTGGTGATCTATTCTGTTTTGGACCACCAGACTATGGAACCCAATGTTACCATGGGTCTTATTATGGCCGTATAGATCCATTAGGCTACTTTGGGAGAAAATTCCCAAATCCTAACTATAGTTCTGCGGCATTGGTCAAATGCAATATCTGCTTTCTTTATTCTATTCTTTAAGTGACAATTCCATGTTAGCTTACTATCAAAGGTGATACCAACGTGCTTGACCTCTGTTGAAAAGCAAAGTTTTGTATTGAAGAGAAAGGATGTTTTTATGTTTCCTAATTTTTTTTTGTGTAAACAGAACCATTTTTGTTTTCTTGGAATTTAAAGATATTCGGAATGTCAATAATAGGCTTGCTAAATTCATTCTGGTTGGTAAGAAATATTGCAGCTTTTTAAATTTTCTTTTCTACCAGTGTTTTTCTTTATAAATAATT
Source organism: Listronotus oregonensis (assembly GCA_019359885.1). Classification (NCBI taxonomy): domain Eukaryota; kingdom Metazoa; phylum Arthropoda; class Insecta; order Coleoptera; family Curculionidae; genus Listronotus; species Listronotus oregonensis. Next base: position 5,910 of record JAHBCN010018576.1, read on the forward strand.
TTTGCTTTAGATCATTGTATGCAGAGTTGTTTTGACCATGCATGAGTGTGCGGCAACTCCAACCTCGACGTTTTACCTCGTTTCGTATGTTTTATGTTTGTGTTTATCTTTTTTTTTTATTTCCCCGATGTATATTTTACCACATTCACAGAAAATGTGTAAGATATAGTCTTTATTTGAAATATTGTTGTTCGATCTCGTCTTAGTAAGAATACTTTGTAGAGTTGTTGGGAATTTAAATGCTGTTTGAATCCCTTTATTGTTCGCGATTCTACGGATCTTTTACAAAGTTTTCTTAATATCGGAATTTTAAAAATTTTTTTGGGTCTTGCCCCCCCCTTTTGGTTTTAAGTTGAATTTTTTTCTTTTTCCCAAATATTTGTCGTTTTTTTTCTTAATAAGTCTTTCATTGAAGAAATATTTCCTACTACTAAAGGGGGGGAAAAAACCTTTGTGCAATCTTTTAAAAGCAAAATAAGGTCATTTTTGTAATTAATGTTAAAAGATATCTGACTCCCGGGTTTTTTCCCCGGGAAAAACCTGTAGATTATAAAAAAAAAAATTAAACCCAAAAATTTTTTTCAGGAAATTTTTTTTAAACAATAATTTTTAAAAAAAAGGGATTTTTTTTTTTTTTTTAATATAACAAAAGTAGGGGCTATATCACTTTCTCTTAGAAGACCGTTTATAGGGAATTCAAAAACCTACAAAATGGTTTTTCCAAAATCCCGATCCGACCATTTTTCACCGAAAAAAGCTGGAAAAACCCCTAAAACAGACCTGTTTTCAAAAATTCGTATCTTCGTTAGATTTTAAAACTTTTTAAAAAAAAAGGGGGGCCAAAAACTTAAAACAAAAAAATTTTAAAAAACTTTTTTTTAAAAATCAAAAAAAAAACCAAAAACCCCAAAAAAAAATTTTTCAGGGGGGTTAAGGGGGTCAGTGGGGGGGGGAAAATATACGTCTCGGTAAAAAATTTTTTCGCTCGACGCTTGGTTCAAAAGCTTTTTTTAAAGTTTCTAAATTTTTAAAAAAATTGAGAAAATAAATTTTTATTTTTAACCCAATTTTAAAAAAACCTTTTTATGAATTAAAGGGGGGCCCCTTTTCCCAAAATTTTCCCACAGCACTTGCAAGAAAAACAAATTTTTGTTTATAGTGGGGTTGAAAAAAAAAAATTTGCGACAATTTTATTTTTCGGTAGCTAAAGTTTTTATTGACTTTTTTTTTCCCCCAAAAAATCACCCTTTAAATTTTTAAAAAAATTAAGAGATAAAATTTTAAAAAAAAGGTCTTTTAAAGGGGTTTTTTCGGCTTTCTCTTAAATGGTCGGATCGGAAAAAAATTTTTTTTGGGGGGGTTTTAAAAAATTTCCCCAAACGGTCTTTTTAGGTTAAGTTTTATAGCTATACTTTGTTATTTTAAAAAAACAAAAAAAAGGTTTTTTTTAAAAATTTTTTTAAAAAATTTTACCTGAAAAAAATTTTGGGGATTTTGTTTTTGGAATTAATTTTTTAAAAAAGCTTGGGGTAAATATCGTTAACATTAATTACAAAAACTATAATTTGGATAACCTTTTTTCAGCACGTGTGGTGCGTTCTCAAATGTTATTTCGCTTGGTTGTAACGATCTTCCTCGGGGACATTTGTATTTAAAATTTTTTTAATAAAACTTAAAAATATAAAACCCAAAAAACTAGTAGAGTCTTTAATAAACGATTCTTTCGACGGGTTTTTTAATAGATTAAAAAAGGGTTTTGCAGTGGGGGTGGGTGCATTTTTGGGACTGGAAAAGAGTTTCAGTAAACACTTGAAACATACAACCGAAACGTTTTTAATAAATTTTTAAAAATCATTGAAACCATAACTTTCCCCAATACCAAAGAATATAAACCTCAATAAGAAGCGACAATATTCGGCCCCCAAAAAATTTTTGGGGGGGGCTAAGCTTTTTAAATGTCAACCCCCTGCCGGCAGTTTTACCCCCGGTTAAATGTTTCTTTAGTGTTTTTTTGAGTTTTATGTGCTTTTTTTTTCTTCGTTCAGCTTTTGGGGTATCTTAAAAAATGTGCAAAAAGGATACCTGAAAAAAATTTTAAAACCCTGCGAATTTTAGATTTAATTATTTGTTTATACAGTGGGGGTCAAAAGGGGAAAAAATTTTAATATTAAATAAAGGGGGTTTTTTGTTTAAAAATTGATTGGTTTTTTAAAATTCCCAAATTTTTTTAAAAAAAATTTTAACAGGGGGTGTATTAGGGGGCCCCGTATAAATTTTTTTAATTTTAAAAACCCCCTGTATATTATTCAATTTTTTTTTTTAAAAAAAAATTTTAAAATTATTTTTAAATCTTCTAATTTTCAATTTTTTTAAAAAAAGGTTTTTTTTGGTTTTTTCCTTTCATCTTTTTTCCACTTTCGTAAGGGATTTTTGGCTATCCCCACTGAGGACCCCCCCCGCTGGCCGGGACAAGGTGGAGAGAGAAAAAAGAATAGCTTATAACATTTCCCCCGCCGGGTTTTTAAAGGGGGGAAAAGGGGGTTTTAACCCCCGAAAAATTAAGAGAGAGAGGGGGAAAGGGGTTATAACCATTTTGCTTCCCCCCGCACGTTTTCCCAAAGGGTCCTCTGTATATATGCAAAAAAAGAAATTTCAAAAAAATGGAAAACAGGGGGAAAACCCAAAAATCAAAAAAAACCCCAATATTTAAAATATTTAAAAAAACGGTATAGGACTTTTTCCGAAATAATCTAGAATATTCTGAAAAACCCCAAAAATTTACTAAATACAGGGCTTGATTTAAATTAGGAAAGTTAGTGTTGGCCCCATTTACTGAAAAAAAAAAGGGAACCAAAATACCCTACAGTGTCCAGTGTTTTTGAACACCCCCCGTTTTTTTTTTTATTGAATTTTTTTCCCTTTGGCTGATACAATGTATTATAAAGCTTACGACACTACAAAAAAAATGCATGGAGGTTTCAGCACCCTCCATTTTTTTTTTAAATATGTTTAGATTTCAACATGCTTTTTTAAAAAAAAAATTTGAAAACATTTGTTTTAAAAAAGGAAGTTTCCCTAAACTCTTGTAAATGGAAAGAATAGACTTTTCCCCCCCTGAATGATTTTTCCCAAAAAAATTTTTAAAATAAAATAATTTATTAGGCTTAAAATATTTTTTACATGGGGAAAAACCAAGGGTCAAATAACAAAAGAAAAAAACAAAAAATTTTAAAACCCCAAAATTTTAAATTTAAAAAATCAATAAAATTTCTTTTAGATTTTTTTATTTAAAAACTGTTTGCCACTTTTTTAAAAAAATATTTTTTATCTCACTTTTAACATTTAAGCTCAGCCTTTTGGATTAGCCTTTTAAAACTAAAATTTTTTATTTTGTGATGTTTCAAACCACCTTTTTTATCAAGTTCTTTCTATTTTTCAAAAATTTTGTTTTTTTCCAAATCAAAAACCCCCCCCCTTTTAAATTTAAAAATTTAAGGGGGGCCCTTTTTTTATTAAAGCACGAAATTTTGTATATTAATATATTCTTACAAAATTTTGTTTTGTTCCCCAAAATGGAAATGCTAAAAAAAGTAATAAAAAAAAAGTAATTTGGGTTTTTTTTTCAGTAAAAATAAAAAAAAATAAATTTTTGAAAAAAGGAAAATATTAAAGTTTATAGGAAATCATTTTAAAAAAAAAAAAAACCCTCCCCTAAATTTTTTTTGGGCCCCGACACCCATAGAATCACATACCAAAATTTTTTCTTTTTTTTTTGAAATGGGAGAGTACACAAGAAATTAGCGGAGGCAAAAATGTTACATTCTTTTTTTTTCCCAAAAAAGTTATACAGTCAAAAGTTAGATTAAAAGGGTTACAAAATTTAATTTTTTAGGTTCTGAAGACCCCAAAAACCATATATTACACTTTATTGTATTCAATTGGGGGAAAAAAATTTTTATAAATATTTTTTTTTTGTTCCCCAAAAAATTACATATTTTTTTTTTTTTTAAGAAAAATTGCAAATTTAACCCCCCGTAAACACCCCTTTGCCCAAAACCAATTTTTCTAAAAAAATCTAATTTTTTTTAGAAAAACCCAAACCCCCAAAAAAACAAAAAAAAAATCCTTAAAGGGACGTTTTTTTCAAAAATTTTTTTTCCTGAAAAAATAAATTTTTTTCCGTTGATATTTTTACGTCCCCCCAAGCTTTTTAAAAATTCATTTCAACGTGACTCAGAAATTTTTTTCCCCCTTTTATAACCAAGTATTGGGAACTTTATTCGCTTTTTTTTGGGGGTTTATATTCTTTTAATACCTTCAAGGAAATTTTCCCAAGTTGGAAACCTAAAAACAGTTACTCCCTAATTTTTCAATCTTCCTTATTTTTTTCCTTCTTCTGCATATTTTTGGGGCGGTTCACAACTTGTCTGGTTCCCTTTTTCTTTAAAGTCAACGTTTGATCTTTGTTTGTTTTTTAGTCGCATTCCACCATCCTCCTTTGGGATAACGGCATTTTTCCCAAAAAAAAAAAAAAATTTTTTTGCGTTTAGTATTTTTTTGACTTGAAAACTTTGTATGGAGTTAGAATTTTACTATTTGTTTTAAGCCAGTGTTGGGAAAAAACGGCAATGTCATATTTAAATTAAACACAGTGGCGGCGTGTTTTTCAGTAAACGGGGGAATCAAAAAACGTTTAAAGCGAACTTTTTTTTTGGGTCAAAGAATCTAAAATGATCTATAGATGTAGGGGGTAGAAATTTCAAATTTTTTTTTCAAAAAATGAGACATGGGATGCACACAAATACCCCGGGTGAAAAAATATGATAATCATGATTTTAATAAAAAATGGTGGAGCTCAAAACAAGTAAAAAATTCATATGACAAAAGTGTCAAAACCGGGTGATTTTTGTCTAAACGGGATCAAAGTTATAAACTTTGGTAGCAATTAACAACGGCAACGCTTAACAATTGGCAACTTTCCTCTTAATCGCTCCTCGGGGATTCATTGGCTAATAAAAAAAAAATGTCAAATGTATCAGTCAAAATTAAAAAAAAATATTTAAAAATAATAACAATGTTTCTTCTTAGTAGTCACTTTGTGTTATGCCCATCGCTGCATTATTTTTGCCCCTTTTTATTTCGTGCTTTGGTTCCCAAAAAAATGTTTTCAAACCGGGAATATGCCATATTATAATAAATTTCGGGAAAAGGGAAACCATAATGCTAATCTAGCAACTCTAAAGATTTCCCCAAAAAAACCAAAGAGTTTTCGAAACAGGATGTGTGCAACCGAGAAATCCTGGGGAAAGTAAAAGGGGAAAAAAATTTTTTTGGGAAAATTTAAAAAAAAACCTGGAACTAGTAAAAAGGTCATTGGCCGAAGTAAAGATTACATACCACAATTCACAGCGTTTTTTTTTTTTATAAAAAGGGGCTTTTTTATTCTTCAAGAAAAAAAACAAAAATAATAATTTGTGTTCTTAAAATCGCCTTTTAAAACTTAATTTTGTGTGTGGTAAGTACAATTTTTTTTTTAAATTTCAAATAAAATGTAAATAAACATCTTTTAAAAAAAAAATGTAAATTTTAAAAAACCCCCAAAAACCTTTTGTTGACTCGATGAGTGATGAAGTGGGCGCGCTTTTTTCCAAATTTTTTATACTTTGAAAGGCCTTTTTCAAAACAATTAATTTTTTTACCCTTTTTTGACTTTTTTGGCTTGTTTTGGGCCCATGCCCATTAAAATCGTGGGGCATAATATTTTTTTTCACCCTGTATACCAGATCTTTGACCCCGGGGGAAAAAAAAATTTTTTTTTGAAATTTGCGAAGTATGTACTATTACAATTTAAATTTCAAAAATCAAAATCATAATAATTATTACAAAAAAAAGTTAAAAATACACAAATAAATTTTAAAAAAATTTTCACTTTTTTTTATGAAAGATGAATCTTTTTTTTTCACTTAATACTTCTGGTCAAATTTATAAAATAAGTTAAATCAATGAGATCCAAACTTTCTAACCTTAAAAAATAAAAAGGGCCAAAATAAGAACAACAGTAATGTTTCCCCAAAAATATTTAAAATTTCCTTCCCCTTTCTCAAAAACATCCATTTAATATTTTTTTTTATTAATTTTTATAAAAATTAAAAATATTATCAATTTTAACTATATTCCCCTTTTTTTTACACGACAAGTTTAACATTGGAATATCTCGGGAGCTGTTAAGTTTATGGGTTTTAATTTTTAAAAATTTAAAAAAAACAAAAAAATTATACACCAGATTATAAAAAAATATTATTATCAAAAAAGGTATGACAAATAAATGTACAAAAAAAAAATAAAATTGCTGAATCTACGTCGGGGGTCCATTTTAAAATGAAAAAAAGTTTTATTTAAAAAAAAAACCCAAAAAAAAAAAACCCTAATTAAAAAAATTTTTCCACCTTCCCTTATAAATGAAACCGTTTTAAAGTTATGTTTATATTTTTTTTTTTAAAAAAGGGCCCCCAATTAGGTAATTTTTTTAAATCCCCCTATATGTTTAACAGTTTTTTTTTTTACCGTATGCGTTGCAGAAACCCCGTAGAAAAAAAAAAGCTATTTTACCATAGCCATAGGTAGAATAACATTCCTTTATAAATTTTTATAAAATAATAAAAATTTATTTTAACCAGTAAAATTTCTAAATGATCTTAACGACACCACTCTACTTATCTATAAATAGCTAAATAAACAAAGCAACAAAACTCTTCAATTACTGTGTTGATCAAAGCAAGCCGCGATGGTAAGAAACCGTAGCGCATCCAATCAAAACTCGTGATGTCGCGCGCCAAAAAACAACCGCTTGAAAATCTTTACTGACAAAGGGAGGAAGGGTAAGGCGTCGGTAGAGAATGCGAACCCCGCGCGCCATGAGCGTCAGTAGGACAATTTGCCTGGTCAATTAACCTTGTTCTTTGAAAGTTTTTCTGTTCCTTACGATATTAATGTAAAAATTATCTTGCATTTTGGGCAAATTGCCAAAATGTTCTCTTAAATATTTGATAAAAAAATAGTAGTTTTTCTATGGTAATATAAATATTACTTTCTTTTTTTTTTTAAAAACCCAAAACATTTGGCTAGAAAATCTTTTTTTAAACAAGTTAAATATCAAAAAATTTTTTTGTACAAAGGAAAATAAAGCAGTTCAAAAAAAATTTTTCTGTTCAATTGTAACGTTAAAAATTGAGTGGTATTACAACTTTTTTTTGGGGAATGGTATATTAGGAAAATAGCTTTTTTTTTTAATAATGTAATTTGTCAATAAATTATACCAAGTGTCAAAGGAATGACAAGTGATACGGGGTGTCCCAAAAACTGTAAATAATTTCAAAATTAGACTTAAAATATTTTGATTTCTCTTGTATTATAGAACACTTTCTATTTGTGCTGTAACGTAGTCATATTTTTACGGTTACTGGACTCCGGAGTCGGAAAGGCGATTCGGGTTTTTATGTGAAATTAATAATTTCTTTTACCAAATTCAAATAAATTTTCGCGCCAAATTCAAGGGCAAATTTTGTAACTTTTCCTTTTTCATACTTTGTAAATTTAGGCCTATTAATAAGAATGTAAACATCTGGTATTGTCAGTGAAAAATAATTTTTTTTATTTCTAAGTTTTTAACCCCAAAATTTTTTTTTAAGGCTATCAGTGCCTATTTAAAGGTAATTTTGATCTTTTACATTTTTTTTAATTTTATTAAAATAAACTTGATTCAAAAATAAAAAAAAATTCCTTTATCTTTAGTTGCTTAGATGCTGATACGCCTCATTGGCGTATCACATATATTTTTTTGTAGTATTAATTTATTTTTGGGTTTTAAAAAAAGAACTTGTGTACAGTTATTTTTTTTCTTTGTGTCACAAATACTTAGTTTTTTGGGCTTCAAACTTTAATTTGCCCTATGTTTTTTTTTTTCATCTTAGCCGACCCGCAGGGTTTTTCGCAACTACTTATGAAAAAACGATAAAGTTTCCCCGCCAGTATTTTACATCTTTACTGGTTCTAATCTATAACCGATAGACTTCGTCAGTTTGGATGCAAAAAAATTTAAAAATAAAAACCATAAAGTAAATTGTTGTAAATTTTAAAGCTTTTTAAAAATTTTAAAAATTTTAGGCAAAAAAAAAAAAAAAAGGGGAATGGAAAGGCCCAAATAGGAACCGCCATATTAAAAACGTAAAGAAAACTGTCCTTTAAAAGCTAAAAACCCTACACTATCGGACTGCAAATAAAAACCGTTCCCCAATGGGGACTAAAACCATACGTTTTTCTATTTTTCTAAAAAAAATTTTTAAAAGGACCCCTTTAAATATTCAGTTTCATCAGGCAAAAAGCACATTTGTTTTAAAAAAAACCCTTTTTAAAATTTTTAAATCGAATCCCCCTCCAGAAAAAGGAAAATAGCATGAATATGGAGAAGTAAAACCAAATTTTAATGTGTTGGGTTTTTTTTATTTTTCTACTGTTTTGGATTTTAAAAATATTTGGTTCACCTTTTTTGTCTTTGTGGTTTTTTTTTTTTAAAAGATTTTCTTTTTTTCTTTCAGTCCAGAAGGTTTATATACTAGGTACTAAACTTTAAGAGGCAAGCAGTAACCCCGGATTTAAACTTTTTGATTTTTAAAAAAAAACCTCTGCAGGTAACGGGGGCCCAATTTTTTTTAAATTTTGTATAGGGATAAAGGAATAGATAAAATCGGAAATTAAGGGCCCCTTTCGAATGATCCCCGATTGGGAGTTATTCTTGGGATTTATACCGGATAATTTTTGGGGAAAGAAGCAAAAAAACAAAAACCCAGTGTTGACTAAAAAAAAAAAATTTTTGGGGAAAAATTTTTTTTTTAAGGGAAAACAAAATTTTTTGTTTTTTTTCGGGTTTAAAGGGTTGGAAAAATTTTTGGAAAAAAAGAACATTCCGGTTTTAAAACAAAAAAAACAATTCCTTAAACAAAAATTTTTTTTTTTTAAATTTTCTTTTTTTGGTTTTTCAAAAAGACAGTAACCATGGTTACAGCAATAAAAAATTATTTTTTTGGGGTTAAAAAAAGTCGGTAATCATTATTACTCCCCCGGGTTTTTTTTTTAAAAAGTTTATTTAAAAAAAGGGTTTTTTTTTAAATTTTTAAAATTGAAATATGGGGTTAAAAAAATTTTTTTTATCTAAAAAAAAAAAAAAACGATTTTTTATCGTCTGTGAAACCAGTTTTTAAACACAATCAAATTATGCAATTTAACATTTCGATATCTGCCATGAAAAACCCAAATTTCGGAATATCTTGAAAACGTACGATATGATATTTTAAAAAAAAATAATGCAATATAAATCAAAGTTTTGGGGAAAATTTTAAAAAAAAACCTGAATAATCTTTTTTTTTAAAAAAAATTTGATTTTAAAAATTATCATACATAAAAAGTTGTGTACAGTCCCCCACAGAAATAATATTTTGGAAACCTCTAACTTTTGGAAAAACTATTCGATCTTATTTGGAAAACGCAAAATTTGGCCCATTAAAAAACTGCATCAGTTTAAGAGTCCATTCGCGCCGCAAAAAGGGATAAATTTTGGGGTTCGGAGCAAATTTTTTCCCTCAAAAACGTATAAGTTAAAAAAAATTTTTCCAAAAACTATAAAAGCCAACACTTAAATCTAGTCTTCTGCTGTAATAGTTTTTAAATTTTTTTTGGTTTTTTTAATATTTAGGAAAAAAAATCAAAAAAATTTTTTTAAATACTTTTTAAAAAAAGTTAAAAAGGGCATGGTTTTTTTTTTTAAAAAGGGTAAAAGGGGGCTTTTTTGAAAAATATTACCCCAAAACCCCCTTTTTTCCCAGGTTAAACCAAAACCCCTATCCCAATTTAAAAACCAAAAAAATTAAATTTTAAAGGGTTTTTGGGAAAGGGGGGGAATTTTAAAAAAAAATGGAGCATTCGCATTTTCTATTGGGGTTTTGGGGTTTTTTAATGGGGGTTTTTTTTTTTTTTGGTTTTTTAAAAAATATTTGGATTGCAGTTTTTTGGTTTTTTAAATTTAAATTTCCCCAAAAGAATGAATTAGTTCAATTATATTAAAATCATAAAGGAAAAGATTTACTTTTTAATTTACTTTTGGGGAAAACTAATATCGTATTGAATGGAAAAATTTTGTTTTTTTTCTTATCTTTTCATTATTTCTTAACTCTCCCCAAAAAACCCTTTCTTTTATTTTTAAAAAAAATATATTTTAAAAATTAGTATGTAAATTGACCCCTGACAACGGGGGGCCCCCCCCCCACTTTTTGGGCCCCCCCTTTCGGGGAAAAAAAAAAAAACCGCCCTTTCTTTAAAAAATTTTTTTAAATAAAATTTTTCTTTGTTTTTTTAACTTTTTTTTTAAATTGTAAACAACATAGACTTCTTAAAAAAAAAAATACTTACTTTAAATAATTTCGTTTTTTTTTTTGGTAAAAAAGAAAAAAATTAACAATCTATTTTTTTTCTAATTGGAAAAAAAAATTTTTTTTTTTTTTTTTTTTTTTTTTTTTTTTTTTTAAAATTTGAATGGTTTTATATTTAAAAGTCTGTTCCCCGTGATTTGAAGTTATGGCTTAGCTAAAATCTAAAAATTTTGGGACAGTGGTTTAAATTTTAAAAATTTTTTTTTGGGGAAAAAAAAAAAAGTGTTTTTTTTTGTTTGCCGTACGGAAGGGTCTTCGGGGGGAAAAAGGGTACTTAAATTTTTCTCTCGCCCCCCCGGGAACACTTTTATCTAGTTTAATAATAAAAAAGGGAAAAGGAAATACTAAACATATGGTATTTAAATAAAAATTTTAAAAAAATTTACATACTTTTTTTAATTTTTAAAAAATTTAAAATAATTTTCAAATAAAAGTTAAACAAA
>JAHBCN010018577.1:0-16872 GCA_019359885.1 Listronotus oregonensis
ACGTGAACTGCAAATAAAATGTTTATTTACTTAGGGCATACCTAAAATTTCATGGGACAATAATATAACCTCTAAATAAGTATTAATCAATGTTATTCACAACTCCACCGTAATTTTAATGTTCCACAAAGTTTTCATATTCTTTGTCCAACAATTACAGTTTTTTAAAAAGCACGGCACATTTATATTTAAAAAAATAGTAAACACAAAACAACCTCTCCCGTCAAATCGCTTGACAATTTCATTGAAATCTTGACAGTGTTGCCGATGCCGATACTTGTAAAATATAATTTTTTTGTATCTGAAAACAAATTTTTGTAAGGTAACCATAGCCGCTTTCCAGCCTGCCGTTTTGTGCACGCAACGAAGCACCTGTGCGCCTATATTCTCCAAGCTGACGTTTTTGACTTTGCATCCGACGCGCAATGACTGCTTTCCCCTTTCCCCTGAAGGACCTACCTTTCATTTCGTGTTCGAAGCCCAAGAGACCTTTTTAAGGTTAGGTAAAGTAATTGTTTGTCACGTTCCATGTGGCGTTTAAAGCAAAGGCTAAAGCCATTAAGCTCATGCCTTCAAACGCAGAACAGATGGCAGGAAACATCAGGGCTGAGATTCTATAAAAATATAAGGAAAGAGAATGTCAAAATAGGGATCACATGTCCTTGTTGCTCTTAAAGGTAATCAAGTTTGTCACTGGAAAGAGATAGAAAAAGGAGGCAAATTTGCACAGAATCGGGCCCCATATAACATATTTACTTGTGCACAGCATAACAAACAGGCAGTACGACCTCTCCCGCACGAAGCACAAAAGAAACGATTACAATCTAAAATAAGGAGACAGATCATATCTCAGCAAAACGTTGGTTGGATAATCTTGCGCAAGAAAAATTACCGTACTTTTCCGCCAATTTATGAAAGCGTGCTGCTTTCTGTTAGTTATGCTGTGATACCAGTATGATACCCTAGGTCTGTTTGTTATCAAGTTTAGAGTAGGACAGAGTAGGTGAGTGTAGGACTAACAAGTGGAAATAAGTTAAAATAAGGTCCGATTTGATTTTTATACCAAACGCGTTTTACATTTATTTCAGAAATTTTAAAAAAATGGCTTCATGGTTATAGTTATATACAGACAACTTTAAGTCTTGTAGTAAACAGGCATCTAACTTCACTACTTCGAGAGTTACCGTAATTAAGTCAAAACTAGTTTACACTAGAATTCATACCAAATACCTAGTCCTAAATTACACTGACGATAACAAACGGTTTATTGACAAAAAAGTGTAAAATAGAGGACTCTATTTCTGGATAACAAACAGACCTACCGGTAGGTTGTGGTCAGGAGTGGTAAACTTAACAAGGAGGGCTGGATCCCATTTAAGCCCATATCCGCCGATTTAAATGTCAATTCGATATTTGTGACGTAATCCTTTTGTCCTATTGTTTTGTTTAAAAGTAGTATAAAGTCCTAATTTTATCAAGTGGTATACAATACGAATCTAATAGTAGGTGTACATCCAAATTAGTTTTTAAAAGTTAAATATTTAATGGCCGGTTGCACTAACAATTTTAAGAAACCCTTAGCACAAAGTAATTCTTAAAATAACCAAACAAGCAATGTGAATGGCTACACTGGAGATTTAAGGAATACTTAATGCTAAGGGTTCCTTAAAAGTGTTGGTGCAACCGGCCATAACAAAAATTAATAAAATAAATCTACTTTCTGGACAATACGATGATGTCACAAACACAACCTTATCTGCGGACAAATAGTACAAATCGAGCACTCCCTGTTGTTTACCACCCTTGGGTTGTGGTTACCTAGGAAAAAGTTGGTATTAATTCGTTATTAGCATGTATTCTAAAAACCAGGCACACCATCCCTGTGTTACAAAAATGGCCCTCAAATTGCAATAAATTAAGATAAAGTTGGTGATCCCAAGACCCGTTCTAAACCAATAACCTCGTTGTTTTAAATTTTACTTTATATATTGAGGTCAAGGTCATTGGTTCTCCTTGGTTCGCTTGGCTACACCAGCGCCTCCTATTGAATGCTATTCTGGGCTGGGACCAAGGGTAGTAAACTTAACAAGGAGTGCTCGATTTTTACTATTTGTCCGCAGATATAGGTTATGTTTGGACGTCACCGTTTGCCCATTTTGCCCAGAAGGCAGATTTATTTTATTAATTTTTGTTAAATATTCAACTTTTAAAAACTATTTTGGATATGTACTTACTATTAGAACTGTAATGTATAATATTTTTAAAAAATTAAGACTTTATATTACTTGTAAACAAAACAAAAAGGCAAACAGATTACGTTACAAATACCGAATTGACATTTAAATTGGTTTATATGGGCTTAAATGGGATCGAGCACTCCTTGTTAGGTTTATTACCCTTGGGCTGGGACCTCTTTTTGAGCAAAACAGCCATAAGAGAAGGTGCTCCTTTACCTCTCTAACCTCCATAGTTATTAGCCGTATTTCCTAAAATGGTATGAGATATAATTAAATCCGTTTTAATTAACATGGAAATTAAAACTTTGAGTTGAATTTTGTTTCTGCCATTATTATAACTTTAATCATCAATCGTTAAAGCGAACCTACTGTCACTATAATAAAAATTTTCTATGGAAAAAAAGGAGTTACAAAACTATAATCCATTCAATTTCGACTGAGAAAAGCACCCAAACAACAAATAATATGTATTGCACTGGTTTGAAAAGTCAGTAACCATAAAATATTGTATGTTTTTCATTGGTTCAAAAAGTTCATGGTTACTTACTAGATCTTTTTCTTAATCGAAAATGAAATGAATATATACAAGGCAAAGACTAAGAATATGATTTGACAGGTACGCCTTGCAACAGGGAAGAGAAATATCGACCTAGAGTTGTTTGGTAGAATTACGATAACTCATTATACCCCATAATGTTTTTGTTAAAAAAAACGTTTTAACTTTTTATATAACAACTGGTTACCAGTCTTATAATAAAATATGCGTGCGGTTAAATAATAACTCCTTACATCCGGAAATTTATAAAATTATAGAGTATCAGGTTCAAGGTTTTTAACGGGACCATGAGCTATTACTTTTCGTTGGAAGTACATTTTAGTCTTCTGCATCTTACAAATAGAACAATTAAAATAATGGAAGAAAAATAGAGCTCTTGGGTACCAATTTCAGACTCGTGATTCTGAGATCAGGACTTTTCGAGACATAAAAAAAACAGCTTATGTCGAAACCCAAAAAAAAACTAATAATATTATCCTATTTTAATTGTAAATCAAAAAATATTCTTCCTGAAATCAGCCTAATTGCGTATTTGCGCACGGTATTAGTCTGTTGCAGACGGCTGTACAGTAGATGCCTTACCAATAAAAATCTATATATTTTCAAAGATTTAAGACAGTGGAAGACAAAGAAACATCTATTCAGGTCTTTAAGTGGCAAAAATTTTTACTGTGAAGATCCTTTTAAAACTTTGAGCACATACCTGCTAGAGGCAGCCTTGCCGCTCGATAGTGCAAACAACCTTGTGAGAAGGAAAGAAGAATCGCAGTATAACCTTTTTCTCTCACTTCAACGTGCTGATTAGTCAACCCCTTTCACCGACCAATCAGCACTCACGCTTGTTCGCATTGCAAGGCTCCCTTTAAAAGGTATATATATGCTCGAAGGTTCAAAATTTTCAGATCTTTAAATGCTTGCCGGTTTTGGAATCTCGAAATGTTTCAGGAATGAAAGACCCCAACTCATTCGTTCTTTGACTTTCGTTGAGTAAAGACGTGCCGGTCAGTACTCGAGTGGTCAAGTGTCATAAATCCCGTAAGGGCCGGAAGTCTTGAGACCTCCGTAGCCTGAAGTTAAACAGATGTGCGCCAAGTGACCCCCCATCCGAGCGACGCGGTGTACAGTAGTGGATTGAGTATAGACGTGGTTGTTCTTTTCAGAACACCCGGCTTTTATGAAATTCGATTATAATTTACTAATCAACCTGGTTTACAGGCATTTATTTCAGTTAGCAGTGCAGTTAAGCCCATTCATAGTCTCTTAAGGTTGCAAACAAGGCACGGCAAGGTGACCCACTCTGGGGATCCTTAACCGTGGTGCCCCTACACAAGGGCTGTGATCGTTTGAGTCGGCTTGGCCTGAGCCTAGCAGTAAAGAAGGGTAAGTGTTTATTTAAGCGACCCTGTCCCCCCCTGTTTTTTAAAATGGATACCCCTGAAAACATGTGTGTTTTTCTCCAAGAGCAAAACAAGGCACTCGTGGCTGAGCTAGCTGCACTTCGTGCAGAGCTGGCGAAGGCCAATGAGACGATAGTGGGTCTCCAGAGGACCATCAACAGGATGGCCTCTTCTCAACCCACTCGCCCTGTAAGTCCCCCCCGTGCCCAATCCAGGGACCAAAAACGTTCTCTGTCTCAGCCCGAGATAGAAAATATCATGGATACTGAGGCAGATGCAGGTTTTCAACCTGTTAAAAGCAAAAAGCCCCGTGGGAAGAAATCCCATCCAACCCCTCAGGATAACACTGAGTTTCCCAAGCGTGTTGCCCCTAAGACCTTGTCCCAAACTGGAGCCCTCCGTGACTTCAGATTGACTAAGAACAAGACAAAATCAAATTCTGCTGCAGTCAGCTCTACTGCAGGCAGCTCTTCTGCTCCTACAGCCACCACAGCACCTGCGGCCCCCAAGGTACAATCTCCTCCCCCAGTAGTGATCCATGACCATGACAAATGGTCTGCCATCTCAAAGGCATTCAAAAGCCGGAGTGTAAATTTTACAAAAGCCACCTTAACTAAGCAAGGAATTCGTGTTTGTCCTGCTACCTCCGATGACTTCAGAAAAGCGACAGCTTTTCTTGAGCAAAACTCCATAAAATACCATTCTTTCTGCCATGAGACGGACAAACCTCTAAATGTAGTGTTTAGAGGAGTCCCCGTCTCATGCACAATAGAGGAAATCTCCGAAGAGCTAACAGAGCTTGGTTTTCACCCGGAGGGAGTAACTCGCATGATGTCGGGCCATACCAAGGCCCCCATCCCGATGGTAAAAGCACGATTCCGAAAACAGAAGAAACCATCTTTTCAATCAAACGGCTGCAATACATCAGCGTTAAGGTGGAACCTCTTAACAAAAAACCTGAGGTTCCACAGTGCCACAAATGCCAGGGATTCTGGCACACTAAAAACTTCTGTCATGGACAGGCCCGCTGCGTGAAATGCGGTGCCGAGCACCTCTCAAATGAGTGCAAGAAACAGAAAGATACCCCGGCGACGTGCGCCAACTGCAATCAGCCTCATACTGCAAACTACAGGGGATGTCGAAAATTCCCCAGACTACCTAAAAGCACTGCTCAACCCAAGCAATCCACCCCGGTAACCCAGAGCGCATCCTACGCTCAAAAGGTTGCCCCTAAAACAACTCTTACCCAAGTTTCTGTCTCACAAGGTCAGTTTCAGGCCCTCATGGACCGACTGGCTGCCTTCGAGGCGAAATTTGACGCCCTGAATGCTCAGTAAACTCCTCCCTCTTTCTTTCCCCTGTCCCTTGTCTTTGGAGTCTTTTTATGGACAACAAAATTCGCCCAGTTAATCTTAATACCCTTTCATGGAATATCAATGGCATCATCCAAAATAAACATGAGTTGGAAGACATTCTTTCCCGCTATGAGATAGATGTAGCGACAATCCAGGAAACCAATCTTACCCCAAATCACCGTGTCTCCTTCAGAGATTATCTTGTGATACGCAATGACAAACCAAACATTCACCACTCAACAGCAATTCTTGTCAGAAAGTCATTGCAGACCTACGCTTTACAAGAAGTGGATACCACCTTCATAAGAAATTCTGGCACCGCCATCATCACTAAATACCATGGCACTATCCTGGTGCACTCTGTTTATAAGGCCCCACAGGATTTGATGTCTGAAAATGACATCACGTCTTTCCTGCCTGATAACAAAAACTGCATCCTTATTGGTGATCTAAACGCCAAAAGTCCTATCTGGAATAGTCGGCTGACGAATGCTTCAGGCAGACGACTAGCCCAATATGCCCTAGACACTGGGGCTACCATCATAGCCCCGGTCAGACCAACTTTTTATCCTCCTCAAGACGGCTACCTTCCTGATGTCATAGACATTGCAATACTTAAAACTATTGCTTTTAACTATGATATCTCCACCCTAGATGAAGGCCCCACTGAACATAACCCTGTTCTGCTAACCCTTACTTCTGTGATACAGTCACAAGTAAACCCAAGTCCTTGCACTAGAATCAACTACCCTGCCTTACCACGTACCCTAAAGGCTACCATCACCCTCAAACCCTTTATACAAACCCGTGCCGACATCGACAGTGCGGTTCTAAGCCTGGAAACTGAACTGAAAACAGCCATTCAAAGTTGCACGACTGCAACCACCCGTCTGCTCTCAGAGCCCACCCACTCCTGCTCATATTCGAGCCTCCATCAACAACCGCAACCGAGCTAGACGCCTCTATAATCAGACTCGGTACCCCCCTCATAAACGTGCATACAATGAGCTATGCAGAACAACAAAAGACCTTCTTCATGAGTTTCATACTGCCAAATGGAACAACCTTGTTAGAACCCTTGAGCCCGAAGACAACTCCTTATGGAAGATGTCTAAGGCTCTGAGGAACCTAGACAAATCCCTAAGCCTGTTCATGGGACTCGCGGCCTAGTTTATACGGATGAGGAGAAGGCTGAGGTCTTCGCTGACTCCTATGAAATGAACGCCCGGCTCTATGAACCTCCAGACATTGATGAAGACCACGATGAGGCTGTGGACAACATCAATAGACTTCTAGCCCGAACACATAACCTCGACCCCCCGTTTCTACCGGCTTCACCGATAGAAACTCACAAAATAATCAGGAATCTTAAGGGCCGTTCTGCCCCTGGTCCTGATGGTATTTCCAACAGAGTTCTTAAAGTACTGCCCCGAAAAGGTTTAATTGCCATAACCAACATCGCAAATGCGATACTTCGACTTGGTTATTTCCCCGCCAGATGGAGGCATGCCATTGTTATTATGATTCCCAAGCCTGGGAAAGACCCACGTTTCCTCAAAACCAACGTAACATTAGCCTAACAAGCTCTGTTGGAAGGTGGTGGAAAGGATAATTCTTAAACGATTTATCCAACACACTGAGGAACTCAAGTCATCCCCAACACTCAGTTCGGTTTCCGTTCCAAACACAGTGCTGAACAACAAGTTCTTCGACTTGTTGAGCTCACTACCGAGGGCCTGAACAGAAGAGAAGCGACGGGCGTTGTGCTATTCGATGTTGAAAAGGCTTTCGACAAGGTTTGGCATAATGGACTGTTATTCAAACTGTACACCCTTGGCTATCCGACCTATATGATTAAAATTATTCAATCATATCTTAGAAACAGACAAATTCAAGTCAGAGTCAACTCAGCCCTCTCCCACCCAGAACACTAGAAGCCGGCGTACCGCAGGGCGCCGTGCTTGCCCGCACTTGTTTAGTGTTTATACACATGACATTCCTGCCTCGAATCTGTCACACACGGCATTATATGCCGACGACACTGCCATCATTGCACGCTCCCAAAACACTACTTTAGTCACTCGCCGACTTCAAGAGGCGACAAATAATCTCCATGAATTCTGCAATTCTTGGAAGATTAAAATCAACCCTAACAAAACCCAAGCGATTCTTATTCATCGCAGACGCATACGCCCGGAAGACAACGTCATCCTAAACAACCACGCCATTCCCTGGACCGACACTGTCAAGTACCTCGGAGTCATTCTTGATTCTCGTCTCACGTTCAAGCCGCACATCGAAAAATGCTTACAGATGGGTCGCATGGCCCATTCCAAGCTACTACCACTCCTACACAGGAACAGCCTGCTAACTATCAGAAATAAACTTCTTCTGGTAAACTCAACCATTCGTCCAAGTATGTCTTATGCCTCCGTAGCCTGGGGCTACGCGGCAAAGTCATACATCTCAAGACTCACCTCTTTTCTAAACCGCATGTACAGAAATGCGGCCAACGTCCCCTGGTTTGTACGCAACATGCAAATTCAAAGAGAATTCGAACTCACACCCTTTGATTCTTTTATCAAAGAAAGAGCCAAAAAACTCTACCTCATAGCTGAAAACCATCCAAACCCTCTGATCCGAGGACCATCTGGGTATGATCCAGCTCTCCAAAGGCCCTACAAAAGACCAAAATTCAAATTTTGGACTAAGTACTTCTTAGGATGGTACCCGGTACCTACAGGAAGGACCGGGTACCACCCACCCCTGGCCTCTCGGCCTAGCCACTTAAAAATCCGATTTCTGGATTGTCCCGAGTCACTGGGGCAAGGGCCCCAGCTTCTCAGTCACTTCTTTAAAACCCCCCTCCGCTAAGCCAGATTTCAGGCTAAGCCAAAAACTTCAAAACCCCAAACAACCGTGATAGCCAACATGGCAAACACGTAGTGAGGACTTGCTCAGCCAAAAGGAGAGCGAGGGGTGGTTGGCAAGCCTAGGGGGAGTTCGGAGGGCCTGTAAGCCCTACGGGATCCTTCCAGGTGGGACCCTTACTACTACTAAAGACCCCAACTGATGGCAACCTCGGATCGAATCGCCCCTAAGATTTATTTACTTCTTGTCTCATTTTAAGTGTCTTTTCCCTATGTTTTTAAATATGTCGAAATTTTGGTCTCTTTGCCTAAAAACTTCAAAAAACAAATATGAATAAGATTAATTTATTTATATTTCTAAATTTTCTAGCCAAATTAATTTTCAGAAATTAAAAAAATATTTTTTAAAGCTGGCAACATAGACTTCTTTATTCTAGCTAGATTGCTAGTATTGTTGGTTGTATAATAGTAAATGAAAGTCAGTACCTTTATAGCAAATTGGTCATAAAGTATTTTTTTCTAAATAATTTGGTTGGGTCGGGATATTAATATATCTTATAAAATCATATAATTTCCGTCTTAAATGCACCGAACATCAAAATATATAAATATCTCGTAATAAGCTTGTCAATGAAAATAAGACATGGCAGATACCTTAAATATTATTAGAAAAAAGTTACAGCCTCGGATTATTTTTGACAAAAAAGCAGCGTAATTTGTTTATAAGCATTTTCAACTAAGAAATATTTAAAATCTCACTGACCAAAGTTTGTTTCCAAGGTGAAATTATTTTTGTGCTCAAAATGAATGCTTTGAGACTATTGTGGAGGCCCCGGGACAGTAGCCCCGCCTGCCCTAACCCAAATCCGGGCCTGATTACGGTGGTGTCGAACTTGATATTGGTCTTTCTATTTAAATTTTGACTGTCAGTGTCAATTCTGTCACTTCAACTTCACCCTTTTCACTTTTGTTTATATGTACAGGGTGTCTTATTTTCGACACTTTTAAAGGGTATCTTCGTAATTGTAAGTGATATCAAAAAAGTAAAATAGGCGTCATATTATGCCCTTTTCAGGTCAAACTTAAAATGGTAAAATAAAAATTTAAAAATTTTCGCTCGCTTAGGAGGTGCGAGGAAAAATCAAAACCTTGTCAATTTCAGAATGACCCTGTATTTTCTTAGTTAAAAGAGATACAAAAAAAATGTTTTATACAAAAATTTCTGTATAAGGACTGCTGAATTATCTGTCGTTTTCAGAGTAAGTTTTTTTATGAATGGTTACATTAAACGCCATAAGTTTAACTTACCAACGGATGTTCAACAACAGCGGGAATGGAAATGTTAAATTTATAAATGAATGGCCTTTTTTATGCCAAATTTAAATTTAAAGCGCATCGTTAAGAAAAAAATATTTATTTTTCCTTTATGAGCTATTTGGAAGAAAATAGAATGCAAATGCACCTCAAAGGGCACAGTAACATAAAGGTTGAGAAAAAATTAAACAGTAGATTCTTTAGAAAAAAATACCTTTTAAAAACTAGAAGATAAGGAAACACAATTTCAGCCAGAGCCATTTCAGTTTTTCCATTGTGTACACAGTGTCCCAAAAAGAAAGAACGCCGAATGAATTTTGGAAACCATTTATCGCACAGCGTTAGGGAATAATATTTTTAGTAAAAGTGGTCAAGAGAAATAGCTGAAAATTATTTTTAAGTTTCTAAAACTACCGCAAGATGGCGCAACTGCAACGGTAAATTAAAGAGTCTTCTTTTGCTCTAAAATTAGCTAATATTAGATACAATTTTGATAACATCAGCAAATCTTAAAACAATTCTGCATCAGTTTGGTTTTAGACTTTTTGTCGTGTTTACAAAAATAAGGGTGAGGTAAGATGATAAATAGTGCAACTTTTAAATAGCTCTCTCACATATCTGATCACAAAATTTAAAGCTCATTTAAATGTCGTCTTTTTCGGTGTTGGCTAGTTTGTCGCTCACCAACTAAAGGGTTGTTTAAGAAAAACTCGGTTTCTCGAAATTTTTCAAGAAAGTTAAATACGACGTTATGATTTTTTATTGTAGGTTTAGAAGAGGAAAAACACTTTGGCAAAAACCGCGTTTTGATAACAGCATTTGTTTTCAAGTTATGTCAAAGTAACCTGTTCTTTAAATGATAAATAATATTAACAATTAAACAAAACAGTATTTGCGTTTAAGTAAAAGAATAATTACTGTAGAGTAAAAGATAAAAAAACTGGAAATTATTTTAATGTATTGGATCCACTAGAAAACAAAATAAACAATCGAAAACATAAAAATGCGGTGTTTGAAGCATTTATTAACTCTAATTTAAATATTAGTCAAGTAGGGTGTGCAATACTGGATACCGCAGAGTGTATATTCTAAGGGCGACCGTTAAGTTCTGGTTGTATTCCAAATACACTGCTAGCATGTCATATGCTGCTTCATTTGGAATTCTTATTTTTTATACAGATTAGATTCTAATAAGGAACAACCATAACCAGAACTATCCACAGCTTAAATAAGTCATGTCGTTTTCCAATTTTCTGGACCTATTTTTAAGCCTACTTGATTAATATTTCAATTAGAGTTAATAAGTGCCCCAATCACAGCATTTTCATAATTTCATGTTTTCGATTGCTCATTTTGTTCTCAAGTGAATACAATACAAATTTTAAAATAGTTTCCAGTATTTTTTCTTTTACTCTACAGTATTTATTCTTTTACTTTAACGCCAAAAATTGTGTTTTGATTAACTGTTAATCATATTTATCATTTGAAAAACATGTTACTTTGAAATAACTCGAAAACGAATGCGGATATAAAAACGTGGTTTTTGCCAGAGCGTAGGTATTTTTCCTCTTCTAAACCTATAATGAAAAATCATATCATTGTATTCAACTTTCTCAAAAAAAAATTTAAAAAACCGAGTTTTTCTTAAACAATGCCCGCAAGTTGGTGAATCACAAACTAGCCGACACTGAACAGGACGAGATTTAAAAAAGCTTAAAATTTTCCTTATCCAATTAAACCACTTTTGAAAAAAGCTATTTGAAAAAAGCTATTTGAAAGTTGAATTATTTATCATCTTCCCCCACCCTTATAAAAAATACGACAAAAAGTCCAAAAGCAAACTGATGCAAAATTGGTTAAAGTTTTTGCTGATGGTATCAAAATTGTACCCAATTCTAGCTAATTTTAGAGAAAAAATAGACTTTTTAATTTACCGTTGCGGTTGCATCATCTTGCGAGTACGTGGTACTTTTAGAAACTTGAAAATAATTTTCAATTTTACTAAAAATATTTTTCCTCAACGCTGTGCGATAAATAGTTTCCGACATATAGCACCCTTTCTTATTTGGTCACCCTGACACTGACTTTGTGACTCATTTTTAAGAACTTGTCTCATGGGCATTTAAAAAAAGACTTTTGGAATCAAATACTACTAATTAACAATAATAAATGTATAATTATCCTACAAACTTTTAGTTTACTAATTTACTATAATTAACCAAACAAAAAAAAAATTCAAATGATGCTAAAAATGTTGTCTCCAGCTGCAATATATTTTTCAGTGCGTTTCCTCGTGTACTCATTCGTGCAAAAATACCAGGCGTCTTCCGAATTTGACGTTTTTGAATGCCCATGTGACACGTTTTTAAAAATTAGTCAAAACATACCAGATGTCTGTGTTCCTTTATGTTTCTACATATTTTTTTGTACGCATTAAATAAATTAGTAAAACTCAAAAGGCACATTTTGTTTAAAAGAAAAAATATAATTTAAGGAAATATTCAACATTTCTTTTAAATTTTTTTCTAGCGTTTAAAAGGTAGTATACAAAAACGTTATTTTTTAATTCTTTAAAAGCAAAAAGAAATACACATAGAGCAAAACCTAATGATTTGTTTTTAAATTTTCTACTAAAGAATCCACGGTTTAATAATTTATGTTTAATCTTTATGTTACCACCTGTATGTATTGTTATGAAAATGGAAAATATTAAAAAACTGAGAGGGGAAGAGGAATAAATAAAAGAAAGTTACTAACAAAAATGATTTATTTATTTATTGGTCAACAAATATTACAATAAACATATAGGTCTGTTCGTCATTCAGAAATGTTTTACAAGACTTTTACCTTTCTACGCACGTAGTCCTAAAATACACCTTTTATTAGAGCTCTTACGTAAAAAAAGTGTAAAATAGTGTACACTATTTCTGAATAAAAATAGACCTAAAATTAGTAAAATCACTTCAACTACATATTTTAAATATAAAGATCCAGAATTAAATATTTTTATACTTAGTGTTCAATCGTGCGTTAAAAGTAATTTCCGTATTGATCTTTCTTTAAATAGGATTGGTCCTACTAAATGGCATCTGGTGTATTTTTTCCGCTGAACACGAATCTGAAGTCAAAGTTGGAAGTCAAACAGCATAAAATCGAGAAACCCAAAAAAACCGATACGGTACATTTACCGACAGAAACCTGCTACACGGAATATTTGGACTACTACTGTATAAACTACAAGAGATAAAAAAAACACATAAAACAAAAAATAAAAGCTCTTCAAAGTGTCTGTATAATAAATTATGTAAACATTTTTGATAAGATAAATAATAAAAAAACACAAACAAAATGTAATTTTGACAAAAAATTTCGGGACAAAATGGGGAAAAAAATATATTTTTTCTTATTGTAATTTTGTTTTTTTTATTATAAATCATTTATTTGTTGTTTGTTGTTATTTAGTTAAATTCCAAATCACTTAAAATTTGCAGGCAAAATCCAAAAATAAAAAAATAATAATGTTTAAATTTGTTCCAGGGGTATGTATACCGTGAAAAAATCCTGAGAATTCAGTTTTTGAGTATAGCTCAAAAAATATTGCATTACACAAAAGGTTGTATAACTTAAAATAAAGGTCTTAAAAAATACATAGTTTATATTATATAAAGTTTTTTGTATCATTTATAGTTTTTGAGATATTGACGTTTTAAATTAAAAAAACGTGTTGATATCTGAAACTACGCTTTTTCTTGATTTTTTGGTGTTTGACCCACAATTTTAAATTCAGATTCGTGTTCATAGGAAAAAAAATACGCCAGAAACTCTTAGTCCGACACCCAGCCACTTTTTTTGTAGACCTGTGTAAGTAATGCTATTTCATAAAAATGTATTTCAGTTTCAAACTGATACAAAGTAAACCACTAGAGCTCTTTAAACTGTAAGTTGGAATTATCAAATTTGGTAGAGGATTATCGGGAAGTTAAAAATTACCTTCTAAAATGTTTCTTTCTTGTTTTATTATTTAAAAACAGTATACCCTGTATATACCTAGAATAGGTACAAGTTTTCGATGTGGGTTTTGCGATATAATATTTAGTAGTTTAGAATAAAAATATTATTTATTATAAAGCAAATGTTCTAGACTATATGGGTATTTATATTATTCTATTTTTATACGACACATTCTTATTACAAAAAAGTTTTAAATGGTTGTAGGAAAAAGACCAATGATAGACTCATAAAACCGTATGTATTAAAATTTTTATTTTAAAAGCTTTTTTGGAAAAATATACAAATTCTACCATTAAAACAAGATGGGTCCAGTTGTTCTACCGACAGCATGGGGGCATTTCTTTTGCTTCAAACGTTTTCAAGAGAGTGGTACATTAAACTCTACCCTTGCATCCTTGAGCCCACGGTGGAAACTGTGGAAGCGCTGTGTTCGTGGAACACTGTGTAACCACTAGTGATGTTCCCGATATCCTTATCCGTATCCGCAATATCCCAGGAAAAGGAAGATCCGTATCCGTATCCGTTACTTTTCTCCGAATCTTTAAATTAATTTCATTAAATTCAAATTGATATTTTAGCAATTAATAGTCAATTTTTATTGATTTGGGGTTTGTATAAACCACATTCTAGCTTTTTCATTTATTCTTTAAAAAAGTTTGTTTACATTCTCTTTCAACCGTTTGCAAAAATTTTCCCCGCAGTGATATTTTATCGGTACTCTTCTTAGCGGAACCTTTTTTCAAGAATAAATGATATTCTTCAGACTGTTTTCTCAGTAGATGCTTTTTTAAAGAAGCTGTGCCTTAACCCTTACGGGAATACAACAAAACCAAACTAATACTCGCGCATTACAAGTCGAAACATGTCCTGCCTGTCGTTCCGGTGGACGTGCCGTCAACTATCGTTTCAAGGTCTCGCGCGCCGACACCGATTGAGTAAGAAAATAAAGATCAGTATCCGTATCTGTATCCGTATTCGTGGCTCTTGACACCAAATATCCGTATTGGGATCCGTATCTGCGGATATACATTTTTAAGCATCCGGCACATCACTAGTAACCACACTGGTCCCACAATGTTTTCACAGTGAAGTTGTTCCATAAACACCACGTTTTCCACAGTGGTTTCCCGCTGAACTCACGACGCTTACACAGTAAATCCACGATGAATTACACACTGAATCCACGGTTTTTTACACTTTGAATCCACGGTGGATCAAAAAAGAGAATAAATTAGAATTCTACTTTATGGTTTTACACTATGTATACACCGTTAAAACACAGTGGAAAAGTGGAACAAATCCCACGATGTTTCAAGGTGTGTTTATCATGTATTCACAGTGTGTCCATTGCGCATACACTGAGGTCATAAGGATGCGAGGGTATCCAGTATTTTAAAAAAAATAATACAAGACTTAATTTATTACGCGGTTTTTCTAGTAGCCATCTTATAAACTTCTAAAATTACAAATTAGGTAACATATACAATTTTACAAAAATCTGTAAAGTTAAGATATTTATCCCTAATTAAGAAAAATGATTTAATATGATTAAAAAGTGGTAATGCTTATAAATCATACTTAATCCTAAAAATACGATTTAAAAATACTGGATAAATCATCACATTTTTAAAAAATACTAAAATAAAAATTTTATTTTAGGATTACAAAGTATTTGGGATAAGTAAACATTATTAATACTGGACAAATTATCTCATATTCTAAAAAGTTTACGAAATTAAAATATTATTTTAGGATTACAAAGGATTTAGGATGCTTAAATATCATAAATACTGGTGGTTTATTTCATATCATAAAAGTTATTGAAATTTAAAGATTATTTTAGAATTACACAGTGATTGATAGAATTCAAAATTTTATTACTATCAAATCATATTATTTCTGATCATGAATTTTTGAAAACTTGGCACAAATATTTTTATAGTTTCTTTTATTTTAGGACTCATTTTTGTATATTTGTATTTGCCAAGTGTGTTTAATATTGGGAATTTCTACAGTGGCAAAACTATAGAGTTAAATAGCCAGATATTTAATATAAAATTTTAAAAATTTAAAAGAAACTTTAAAGCAGGACTTTATTTTTAAATACTCAATATATTAAATCTTCATTCATTAATTTTAAATAGTATCTAGCACTAGCCGTTTTAAAATCCATCCTTATCTTAGGTACTATTTAAAGAAGATTTTCAATGGAGTCCGTCTGTAATTGAACTTGGTGCTATATTTATTTTATTAAACAGAAATATAATTTACTTTGTACCTCAAAGTAAAGTTGTGATCTAGTATAAAAATTCAATTGCATATTTGTCACACCATTCATTTACGGTCTCAAAATGGTGACCATGTAAACCAAAAGTCTTTTTAAAAAAATAAAGAACAGCATCCGTCCATCAAATATGCAACAACCTAAAGGATATTACACTGGCTAAGGTAAATACTTTTTTTTTGTATATATCCAGCCTTAAATAAGAGCCCTTCAAGCAACCCTAAAATTTTATTTTCAGTCAGAGACTAAGGCATAAAAAAAGAGTAGTATGTTTTGACAAACCAAATTCCTGTAATCCTAATTTTATACCTAAAGGTTGGGTTGATCCTGTTATACGTTTGATTTAAAATTTCTTTCATTTGGCATATTCAATATAAGCCTGAAATCCTTTTTCTGGATCGGCAGTATACTTTACTATTCTGACTATACCGTTATTTGCAACACCCTGTATTCACCTGTAACCGAATCACCATTTCTGGACCCTTATGACCTTGAAATTACCAGTTTTGAGTCTTGAACTCCGTAGTGAAAAGAATAATCAGGTTTGGCCTAAAATAATAAAGTAAAATTTGATATTTTATTTAGATTCTTTTTAAATAAAAACAAGATGTGGGATGGTGGTTTTCAATTAATTTCCACAGTATTGAGAAAACTACAAGAGAGGAGAAAATCGATGGCACAATTTCGAGTTCGATTTTGAAACAACTGCAACGTGAAAACAGCTTGTGGCTAACAAATAATTGCTCAATCAGGGTGCTTTTTAAATTTTGACATTTTGGCACCAATTTTTTAAAAGATAAAAAAATAGTAAAAAGCAAGTTTGTGTGAAATTTAATAGTACACCCTTT